>LPNX010367218.1:47296-80239 GCA_001517045.1 Pseudotsuga menziesii | reverse complement strand
TCTTCTTTGCTTGGAACTCCAATGTTCTGGCAACAGCCCTGCCTGCAGGTAATGCACAAGGTCTCTATACCAAGACTCAGGAGCTGTAAACAAAGGACATACATCCATTAAATGTAATTCAACTTCATCCTCCCAGGCGTGTTCTTCATTTTTTTTATTTTCAGTCATCTGTTTGCACAACCCTTGTCCTTTAACTATAAATGCTGGCTTGAATTCAAGGTCGTACTCTTGAAGAGCTGTTACCCAGTTGCCTCTTCTTTCTCCTAACTCCTTCTGTATAAGAAGAGACCTTACAGCTGGGTAGGGGACAATCACCTTGGTTCTATTTTTTAAAATATAAGGCCTGAATTGTTTTACTGCTTTGAATATAGTGTAAGCTTGTTTATCAATAGCTGGGTAATTCAATTTGGCCCCCTGTAGACAATTACTCATAAAGGATATTGGGAATTCATCCCCCCCATATTCCTTTTGGGTGAGCACAGCTGCTAGTGAATCATCGGATGAAAAGGTATACAAGATAAAATATTTGTCAAAATCTGGTCTTTTCAGGGATGGTGCATGTGCAACAGTAGTTTTGATTTTGCTGAATGCGCTCTTCTCAATTTCAGTCCACTTGAATAGTGCATTTTGCTTTACCATATGCTGCAACGGCTTGACAATCTGAGCAAAATTAGGCACAAATCTTCACAGGAAGTTTATCGTTCCCATAAATGATTGCATCCCCTTTTTATTATGGGGCAAGGGGATTTGTTCAATAGCCTTAATTCTTTCTGGATCTACAGAGATTCCTTTATTTGAAACTATGTGACCCAGCAACTTGCCCTCCGTGACAGCGAACACACACTTCTTAGGATTGAGTGAGATGCCATATTTCCGATAGCGTTCGAAAATTTGCCTTAAGTGAAATGAGTGCTCTTCTCTTCTCTTTGAGAATATTGTAATATTGTCAAGGTATACTACAGCACTTCGGTCGATCAATCCACAGAAAGCTATGTCCATAGCTCTCTGAAATGTTGCTTCAACATTTATAAGCCCAAAAGGCATTCTCCTGTAGGAAAAGGTTCCCCATTTGGTCCTGAACGTGGTCTTCAATATGTCTTCTTGGGCTACTAATACTTGATTGTGGCCAGAGAAACCGTCTAATAACGAAAACAGTTCAGAGCCTGAAACCATTTGTAGCAGTTGCTCCATGGGTGGAACAGGATAGTTATCTTTGTCTGATGCACGGTTTAGGTTCCTGAAATCCACACAGAGTCTGATTTCTCCAGACTTTTTCCTTACTGGTACCAGATTTGATACCCACTCAGAGTGTCTGACTTTGAAAATGATTCTAGCATCCAATAATTTCTTCACTTCACTCTGAATCAGCGGTTCCAATTTTGGATGCATTTTTCTTAACGGTTGCTGATATGGCTTGACGCCTGCTTTAATGGGGATGACATGCTTGATGATGCTGGTGTCGTATGTTTTCAAATCTTCGTATGTCCATGCGAAAACATCTTTATATTGTTTAAACAGACTGACGAACTTGTCTCTTTCTGTTGGTGAACAACATTTGCCGAGATTCACAAATTTAGGATTTGTTTCAATTCCTAAATTTATCAGCTCAAACTGTAGAGATGAGTTGTGGGTCTTCACGTTGGCTGGTCTTCTGAACTTTTCATTTAAATCGAACATTTTTTCTAACGTTCTGACTCCTTTAGGAATAAAATTATCATATTTCATTCCAGCCTGATGTTCTTCATCATCTATGATTGTTCCTTTAAACACCTCGTCATTTCTTAAACATTCTAAATCTGTTGGTAATCATCGAACACTCGTAGGTTCGTAATCATATCAGGTACAGAGGGCCTGAAAAGTAATTCAACAGAGCATCGATTATTAGTGGGTACCAACCTAGCGGCTGATGCGGCCAACAGGTCAGCTGCTGCATTTTTAAGCCTTGGAATTGAGATAATATTAAATGCATTAAAACATTTAAGCAAATCCCATACCTCATTCTAGTAAGCCTTTAAGTGAGGAGAAACACAATGTATTTGATTTCGGATTTGTTTCACAATAATTTTGGAATCTCCAAAAACTTTTAGATTACTTACCTTTAATTCAATCGCTTTCTTTAGTCCCTGCACCAGTGCTTCGTACTCAGCTGTATTATTAGTACACTCAAACTCTAATCTACATGAGAGAAAATATTTATTCTTTTGGGGGTCGATCAGCATACAGCCGGCTCCTGACCCTTCTAATGTCTTAGAGCCATCAAAAAACAAAGTCCACAAATCACTAACTACTGAAGGTGAATCTATTCCTACTGTTAAGCTTACTATATTACAGTCAATATCATCAACCTGTGAGAATCGAAGGAGATCAGGCTGGGTGTCAGATGTGTTGCTGGCTCCTTCTGCTTGGTAATTTCCTGGTTCCAACTCAATAAAATAGTTTCCCAATACAGAATCCACTGGTACATTCTTCTCCTCCAGTTGAGTAACATTATACTTCATGTGAGGTTCTCTTAAAATCTTAATCTGGTTCAGACTCCCTTTGTATGGCAACCATAGATGCGACCAATCAGAGGCGAAATATCCATTTAATTTGGCCGACCAATCTCTGCTCAAGAAAAGACCGTAAGCATCTGGTATATTAGCCACCATGATGTTAATAACTTGGCATACTTTGTCATTAGATGCCAGACGGACTAGGACGTCTTCCATCTCACCAATTGCATTTACATCTGTCCTATCCAACTTAACAACCCTCCACGTGGATGGCTTAGGCTGCCCATTTATCTTTTTACAGACTAATATTGGCATGACATTAACTGATGCCCCTGAGTCTACCAGACAATTGTGCACGTTATGATTAAAAATTTCAAACGTGAGGGGGAAAGGTGGATGTTTGCTTTTAGACTTACCTCCAACGCTGGTTTCTCCAATTTCTTCTTCTTCTTGAGGTTGATTATCCGTGGGCAGCTTCTCATCCGATGCTTCAAGTGCTTTCAACGGTCTTTCTTTTTGCTGCGGCACTTTACACATTTCGAACAGTGGAACATTCGCTTTTACCTTCTTTAAATCCTCCACGATGTCATAATCCATCGGCTGCTCAATGGGATGAGGTTTATCATCATTCATCTTTCCTTCCTTTGGCCTAGCCAACATATTATTCTACCTCGGATCTTGGCTGGTAATAGTGAATTCTAGAATCTTATCAGCTAAGGATTTATTTTGGAATTTCTTTACATTTCTTTGCAGCCTTTTGATCTTTGGTAGAATGAGACTGCTTTCTTTAATCGATCCTTGGCTCCTTGTTTCCATGGTAGTTTCCATAACGTCCTTGTAGCCCTAATTCTTTTCTTCTTCAGCATCAAATAACGAAACAGAATCCCAGAAAACCATGGTTTCCTCTTCTTGTTCCTTTGTTGACGTAGCATTCTCTTTTCTCTCTTCTTCTCCATCTTCTGTTGATCTAGAATCCAACAGCTGATTCATGACCAATGTCATTGAATTTATCCATTGAGGACAATTCTTTTCAGAGTGTGGCTGTTGGTGGAAAGTACAAAAATTGTCCATGCCTACCTCTGTTAAATTCATAGATGCAGTATTGTGAGGGGGAGGTTGAGACTGATTGTTATCCTCTCTTTTCTTATAATATGGCTTATAAAACTTTTTTGTTTCCTTCTCTTTCTCCAAATCTATGATTTTGTTGGAAAGCTTCTGCATCATTTTTGCCATATTTTCATAATCTGGCGATTTCTCTTCCTTAGGATTAGTAAACAATAAGGCTTTCCTTCCTGCACCTTTCTCTCTTAACTGTTCTGGGTAATCTTCAATACTTTCTCTTTCAGCTTCCACTACTTCTGCCTCTTCATAGGTTTCCGTCAAAGTAGGCTTGGCCCTACCTTTGTCAAACATGGCCAAATCAGGGCCTAAAGCTGAAGCATAATATTCAATCAGGATTTTGTCTGAAGGTTTATCCGCTTTAGAAAAATTCTTGAGATAGGCTGCAAACCTTTGCGTGAAACTGTGCACATTTTCCTTTCTTTCTTTCTTCAAGGCGCATAGCCCTTTCATGAGGGCTGCATGAGTTTTCTGAGTTGCATACTTACTTCTGAAAATTATTTCAAAGGTATCCCAGTCAGGGATAGAATTAGCAGGAAACCCAAAGTACCATGATGTTGCAGCTCCTTTAAGGGTATGCAGGAACAGTCTACAGACTACATCTTCATACTCCTCGGCCCTTAATCCTTCAATTTCCAAGTAAAAAATTTGTAGGTGATCATCTACTAGTATTTTCTCATTTGGGTCGAACTTGGGCAACATCTTGTCAAAGGCTTGAGGTAGGTCGTGTAATGGAGGTGTCAGGTTTAACAGTGATCTGGCTCTCCATGCAGGTGGTGGATTAGGTGGGTTAGGTGGTGGATTAGAATTTACTACCGCCATGAGTCTAGGTGGAGAGTGAGGAGGTGAGCCAACTGGAGTATGAGCAGGAGAACTGTGAGGGGTATCTAGGCCTTCTTGATTCAAAGGTAGCACAACTTCCTGTAAGGTTGTTTCTACAAGTTCTTCCCAGTCTCCAACCAACACTAAGTCTTCCGCTATAGGACGATCTTTCTTTTTATACTCTCTTCTGGGAAATTTAGGGATGATTGGCAATCCTCCAATCTTCTTTACATATGCCCTGGTGTGTCTTCTCAGATCATTAACAACTTCGTTGCCAACCGAATATAGGTGTTCTCTTTCTTTCGGAATTGGATTATGAAACCCACTGCTTTCAAAACTGTTACCGGTGGAATAATCTCGGGAAAACGGGTTTCCTCGGCCAGCCATACACTGGCTACCCTCCTTCTAGCGCCAAACTATTGAGGCCCAAAAATTCACAGGCAACAACAGTAAGGTATTCTCCCCAGTCAACGTTCCCAACTAGCCCGTGACTGTTTGGAATGGGGAATCCGTCCGGTTTGCGGCCCGGCTACCGTAGGTCAAAGTAACAAAAACAAAGGCTTTTACCGGTTGCAGCCCGGTCCACCGTGTATTTTTGTATTTTTTGACTTAAGTATGATATGCAAGTGCCTAATTAGCAATGCAGGGTGATAAAGATGCAAGGAACAGTCACAATGTGATGTACAGGTTCTTACCTCTCGTCTTAAGGCTCACAAGCATCCAAATCGCATACAACAAGAAAATAAACTAACTACCTAAACTATCCCTAGGGAGCAGGATTATCATTTATTGGTGAGTAATATATTTTGTACACGCATAATGAAGAGTTACAGATAGCTGACGCTTCTTTCAAGACACATGAACAATTGCAGATTTTTGAACAACCAGTTAGCCAATTGTTTTATGAACAACATTCATTACTCACAGTGGAAAACATCACAAAATATACTGAAAAGCATTCAACAAGAACATAGGTTCAAGAAGTTAAACACTCTCACAGTTAATGAAACACAGCTGAAAACGAAATAGTTCCTCTTCAACATTGTTCATTTAATCACATTGATACATTCCACATTTTGCTTCCTCCAGCAGGCAAAAGTTGCAGTTTCTGATTGTAAAACGAAATAGTTCCTCTTACAAGCAAATGGTGTACAAGTTTTTCCAGGGAAAAAGTCCCTGTCTAAGTCTAACTTTCAAATATTTAACTACAACTGCAGACCGCTTGAGCTGGCCCCCAAACGTCTGGCCTTTCAGTTTCCCAACGCTTCATATCCCTTTATCTTTTCTACGCATGCTCATGATTGGCTGAGTAACTGCCAGACCTTCCAGAGCTGCTCCTTTGTCACCATTCATTTTGTCTTTTCCTTCATTTGTCCTTCTCATGATCCTGCTAGTTTCGGATGTACCTCTACCAAACAGTCCATTTTCCTCCACGCCGCGGTAGTTTGACCGATCTCCCAAACCTACCTGCAATCAAACGACAAGCATCATTCATTGGAATGGCATTTTAAACCTTAACCTAAATCACCTGAAACAGCTAATCCACAAGAAAACGGCCAAGTGCATCTCTTGATCTGGAAAGAGTTTTGATTAAGCCTTAGGCGGGAAAGTTCTACATCGGCAGTCGGAAGGCTTTGACATTGGACGCGAAAATGCTTTCCTAGCCGCAACGGCAGAAGGGAACAGGTTATAGCCACGCGATGCACAATCGAAAGTCGGACGGCTTTACACTTCGGAGGCTAAATGACTTTCCCAGCTGCAACGGCGGAAGAGATAAGGGCTGAAGACACGCGAAATGCGGGCGGGAAAAGCTTTAGTCGGAAGTCAAAAGAAATCACATCGGAATCCAAATGACTTTCCCAGCCGCAACGACGGAAGAGAAAACGCTACGGGTAGGCGACGAAAAGGTCAACACGCATCGGTAGTCGGAGCTCTTCATACTTCGGATGGCTAATCGATTTGGGAGCCACAACGACGGACGGGAAAAGGCCATCAGCCGTCGATCAAACATATTTTCGACGCCCGATGCAAAAAAAACGATTTAAGTGTTTTCGACAGCTTCTCAAACTCAGCAACGGACAGAAACGTGTTATACCTCCGCAACGGTGACCCATAATAAAGAAAACTTGGTTCGATCAACAAGCGAAAACAAACTTAGAATCTGCGACTCACCATAAATTCCAAACACAATCAAAATTCGAACCTTGGGAGAGAGTTAAGCTTTTACAATCATCTAAAATTAAAACATGACCAAAAACTCAAAGGATCCAATGATTAAAACAATGCAAAATCATGAGGAGGGGCCCAAAATTTGAGAAATTTGGTGAGAACGGTTGCAGCTGCAACAATAGGTCAAAAAATGTTGATATAGAGATCAAGGATGACCACAAAACAAACTAATCTTGAACAACACAAGAAGGCTGAGAGTCTCTTCCATGTTAGCTAAGATCTAAATCAAATCAACACAAAATAGTGCCAAAAGAAAGCAAGAGCATAAGGCTCGGCACAAGCTAAAAAATCTTATAATTTCCATGATCAATAATCATACCATCCAATGATTCATAATAGTTTCCGAAACCCAGATCCAACAACAAAGTCTGCTTGGAGAGACCATCAGCCTGCTGGTTGTGCTCACGAAAAATATGTTGAATGGTCACAAATGGAACAAGTTGCAGCAATGAAAGTATTATGCACTAAAGACCATTTATCACAACTCTCAAGTCTAGCATATTTCGACGTGAGTTATAATTTCTATAGAAGCTATTCTACCATATGGACAAAATGTTTCTATCTATGAGGGTTGTATTTTTTAACATAGGATCCCCATTCTTATTAAATTGTTTCCCAAAACTTAACAAAGTTTTACATGCTTGAGAAAACATCAATAAATCCAACTCAATAGGTATTTAATATGACAATTTTGCATCTATAGATGTTACAAATTAATGGAAGATTTTGATTACCTTTTGTTATACGAAGTCCAATAACCTCTCGTACTTTGAGACTATGCGCAAAAAATTAAATTTGTAAATATTAACATTGAATGCCAAATCAGGAAAGCGCTTATATGATTTATATATTGTGTATATGCAAGTTATTGAGTGATATGTTAAATAAATAAATATGATACAACCTAAACATTGATTAAGCCCCAAAACGAAACATGATTAAACCCTAAAGTTTTGGAGAGGTGTAACGTACACGCTCAAATAGAAAGTCTATAGAGGTGTAAGCCTGTAAGGTACACGCTCAAATAGAAAGTCTATAAGATAAAGGGTCGTTCCTTGATTATAAATGTGGAACCATGAAGATGGTTTGTTTATACTAAGTTTATTTATAACCATGATTACGAATAAATAAATAAAAATATGAGTGAAGTGTTAATTTAGGGAATGTTGCATAGAAAGTTTCTTCACTAAGAAGGATTGGTAAAGGCTTCTATCTACCAGAAAGTTTATTCACTAGAAGTTATATAAAGGCTTCTATCTACCAGAAAGTTTATTCACTAGAAGTTATATAAAGGAGTATAAGTAATGTAATAAACTAGAAGTTATATAAAGGAGTATAAGTAATGTAATAGGATGCATTGTGAAGTATATTGTAATTGGGGCATTTCTCAATTGAAGGTTGCTCCCTTGAAGAGGCAAGTGCACATTGCTTTAATTAATAAATGTATTTTCATTGTGTTATTTGGTTATCTACAATTATCTCTTGTTGTGGTAATTTTATCTTTTTCACTCTAAAAGTTTGTTTTCTTATGCTAATATTACCTAAATTATTGTTTTCTTATTATTAAGGTAGATAACATTTAGTATCATAGCACTTTCCTGCGCCAAAAAATTCAAATTTTTCTTTAGGATAGAGTTATGTTGCAGTGTCTATAAATAACATAATGATTTGTCATTTAAACAATAATTATATAGTCAAGGAAGGGTACATGTAGGAAATATAATGGTTATCACCTAATTGGACACCGTTATAAACCTTGTCTGTACCCCTTCGAGTAGTACCACATAAGAAAATACAAGTATATGGAATTTCACTTACACATACCCTTGGGTTTATTGGAAGTCCCCTAGGCATAATAACTTTAGATAATTCAATCAACCGAGTTATTGTTTTAGTGGCACCAAGCATAACACGTGGGAATATCACTCTCTATTACTTGGGTAGTTCAGTAGTATGGTTAAAGGAACAATCAAGACTCCTTAGTTAGAACCCTATGAGATTGGGCCAAGTACTAATGTTGGACCTTGCAAGTATAACAAGTGGCATTCCCGTGTCCTTAGGATCTGGGAATCCTTGTCATTTGTTAAGTCTATGAAGTTCCTACATAATCTGAAATATTAAAAATTTGGGCATTTGGTTTGTGCAATAATATTTGGGTGAGAGTACAACTTCGCCAAGAGTAGTAGGAGAAAAATATTTTTGGCTCTTTCCTACACCCTTATTTTAGAGCTCTCTCATCAAACTTATTTATTTGTGTTGATCGCATTGGTACCACTATCTAATAACACTTTTTGTGGATCCACATATCCATACTCGTATTTCCAACATTTCTCAATAACATCCTTTTACTCAGTTGATTGCATTGGTACCACTCTTTCATAACCAATTTTTTGGAACCCCCCCCCATATGGGTACCACTCGAGGAACTGAGCCCTCCCATGAAGTTTCCCACCTAGAGACACTATATCATGAGTTGCACAACAATTTAGATTGCGAACACTTGCATACTTAGCAAAATCTGGATTACATCCAAGCCAAGCTTACCAAATTTGAGTTGCTTTATGACCAAATGAACAAATGAGAAGAACACTTTCCCCTTGGAGGAAGGTGGCAAGGGAGCTTGGTGAATGCTAAACAAGAGGGAAGAGGTGAGCTATAAGGGAGTTGGAGCACAATTCCAGCAACATAACCTTTCCCTGGTTTCTTCTTATGATAATCATGCCCATGGATTCCTTATATAGGCTAAGAAGTGGCCAAGAAATAACATCATCCCAATGTGAACCCAATGATCCATGATCTAGCTCCAAGGTACACAAAGGAGGCCATTTAAGGAACCCGGGTGTGAGGAGCCAAATTTGAATTTATTGAGGTAGTGGTGTTGGTTGTGGAGCCTAATCTTCCAGATTCAAAGATATTATTCAGTTGTGATTGTAACCCAGGAGTACTATACAGTCATTCCCCTTGCCTTGGGGTTCGGGGAAGCACCCCGAAAAAGGGGGTTTGAGGGCAACGCCCCCGAGACATAGGGGGTTCGGGGGTAGTGCCCCCGAGACATGGGGGTTTGGGGGTAGCGCCCCCAAGAAATGGGGGTTCGGGGGCGGAGCCCCTGAGAAAAAATTTTGGGATGTGTGTTGGCCAACAGTTTTGCGGACCCATGGTATTGATTTAACCCTAGAATTTTCCCATTGTATTTCCCCTATAAAAGAAAGCATTGTAAAACGACTTAGTAGGGTATTGTATTGTATTGGAAGAGAGACTGTGAGAGTGTGAAGAGGAAGTGCAGCAGTTTTGTTGCAGGGTGTATCCCTTCATATTTCTAGACTATAATAAAAGGACTGGAAATTTCTTTGTGGACGTAGCCCATCGTTTGGGTGAACCACATTATATATGTGTCTCTCTGTAATGTTTTAATGTGTTTTGCATCTTGTTTATTGATTTAACTATATATCTGTTATTGCTTTGCGGTCCTATTTTCTAACAATTGGTATCATAGCCAAAAGGTCTATTTGGTTGGTAAACTCGCAGGAAAGAAGGGTTCCTGGTTCGAGTGGGAGCAATGGCGGAAGAAGGAAAGTTTAGGGTCGAGAAATTTAATGGCCAAAACTATCAGTTATGGAAGATGCAAATGGAGGACTATCTGTACCAGAAGGATCTATACCTATCGTTGGGCGGAAAAGCAAAACAGTCGACGGCTATGAAGGATGAAGAATGGGAGGTTCTTGACGGAAAGGCACTGGGAACAATACGGCTATGCTTGGATTCGACGGTGGCCTTCAATATTTCAAAAGAAAAAACAATAGAGGGTGTGATGAGCGCATTGATTAAGCTCTATGAAAAACCCTCGGCTTCTAACAAGGTATTTTTAATGAAGCGTTTATTTAATATGAAGATGTCGGAAGGTGGATTTGTTGCTGACCACTTAAATGAGTTTAATACATTTACCAGTCAGTTAAGTTCTGTAAAAGTGAACTTTGATGATGAGGTTACAGCTCTTCTAATCTTGTGCTCATTGCCAGAAAGCTGGAATAGCTTGGTCATGGCTGTAAGTAACTCTGTCCCTAGTTCAAACACTTTGTTTGATGATTTTGTTGGTGTTATTCTTAGCGAGAAAATGAGAAGAAAAAGCACAAGTGAGACATCAAGTAATGCGTTGACTATGGAGAGCAGAGGGAGACAAAACGAGAGAGGAAGGATCCCAGGAAATCATCGCAAGTCTAAAAAGGGAAGATCCAAGTCCAGATTCAGAAAAATAGAGTGATGGAACTGTGGTAAGAAAGGACATCTGAAGAAAGGCTACAGAGATCCAAAGAAAAAAGGAGACAAACAGCAAGAGACTACTCAGGAAGTGAATGTAGCAGGTGATGTGTTATAAGATGCTTTGATACGTGCATTAGATAATACTAGTGATTACTAGGTAGTAGATTCAGGGGCTTCATGGCATGCTACACCCCATAGGAAATTCTTTCATGATTATGTTCAAGGTGATTTTGGGCATGTGCTATTGGGGGATGATGAACCATGTAAAATTGTTGGAAAGGGTAAGGTACAGATTAAGTTAAATAATGGAAGTGAATGGCTGCTAAAGGATGTAAGGCACATTCCTACTATGAAAAGAAATCTAATCTCGACAGGGCAGTTGAGAGATAGCGGATGTTTGTCTACGTTTGGAGAAACATGGAAAACAAAAGAGAGTTATATTTCTCAGGGTTGGGAAACAAAAGAAGAGTGAAGAGTTAGAGCTTGTCCATACATATGTATGGGGACCAGCTCAAGTACAATCTCTTGGTGGCTTTCATTATTATGTTACTTTTATTGATGATACAACTAGAAAAACTTGGGTTTATTGCATTAGACAAAAATCTGATGTGTTTGGTACCTTTAAGAAGTGGAAAGCTTTGGCTGAGAATGAGAATGAGACAGGAAAAAGGTTGAAATGTCTTAGATCTGATAATGGAGGCGAGTACTGCAGCAAGGAGTTTGATAGTTACTATTCACACAATGGGATTCGTAGAGAGAAGACAGTCCCTGGAACACCCCAAGAAAATGGTGTGTCAGAAAGGATGAACAGAATGATCATGGAGTGTGCAAGGTGTATGAGATTGCATGCAGGGTTTCCCTTACAGTTTTGGGTTGATGCTGTAAACACTATTGTTTATTTAATAAACAGAGGGCCTTCAAGCACTTCGGATGGTGGAATTCCAAAGGAGGCATGGACAGGTAAACAAGTAAAATACTCAGTTCTGAGAACTTTTGGTTGTGAAGCATTTGTCCATATTGATAAAGACGATAGAACAAATCTTGAGGCTAAATCCAAGAAATGTACCTTTATTGGATACGGGGTTGATGATTTTGGTTATCGCTTATGGGATCTTAAAAATAAAAAAATCATTAGGAGTAGAGATGTAGTATTCAATGAAAAGGTCATGTACAAAGATGAGTTGCAGGGAAAGAAAGAAGAAAAGGAAAACACAGAGTACAGAGTGCTTGATGAAATCAAAGAAAATGAAGTTCCAAAAGCACCAGAAAATCAAGAGCAGTAGCAAGGACCTGAAACTCCTGCAATTGTAAGAAATTCTACCAGGTTAAGTAGACCCCCTGAACGATTCTCTCCTTCATTGTATTATTTATTGATGACTGATTCTAGTGAACCAGAATGTTTTGAAGAAGCAATGCAGGTAGAAACTAGAAAGAAGTGTGAGCAAGGCATGGATGAGGAGATGGACTCATTGGTAAGAAACCAGACTTGGGATTTGGTTAAGTTTCCTACAGAAAAAAGGGCATTACAGAATAAATGGGTTTACAGGTTGAAGGAAGAAGATGGAGGAAAGAAGCAATACAAGTCTAGACTTGCTGTAAAGGGGTCTGCACAAAAGAAAGGTATAGACTTTGATGAAATATTTTCTCCTGTTGTTAAAATGACTTCAATTAGAACTATTTTAAGTCTAGTGGCGGTAGAAGATTTTCATCTTAAATAGTTAGATGTAAAAACGGCCTTTCTCCATGGGGATTTGGAGGAAGAGATTTATATGCAACAGCCACAAGGGTATGAGGTCAAAGGGAAGGATAATTTGGTTTGCAGGTTGAAGAAGAGCTTGTATGGCCTAAAGCAAGCTCCAAGGCAGTGGTATTTAAAATTTGATAAGCTTATGATAGAACAAGGTTATGATAGATGTCATTCTGACCACTGTGTTTATTTCAAGAGGCTAGATAATGGAATATATATTATCTTGTTATTGTATGTGGATGACATGCTTATTGCAGGGTCTAACATGCAGGATATAAATGTGCTCAAAAGAAAACTAGCTAAATCATTTGCGATGAAGGATTTGGGTGTTGCAAAGCAAATCCTTGGTATGAGAATAACAAGAGACAGAAAAAATCACAAATTGACGTTGTCTCAAGGGGAGTACATAGAAAAGGTGTTGTAGAGGTTTAGAATGCAGAATGCAAAACCAGTTAGTACACCTTTGGCCAGCCATTTCAAACTAAGCAAGGATATGTGTCCAGAGACACAGGAAGAGATAGATTACATGTCCAAGATTCCCTATTCATCAGTGGTTGGGAGCTTGATGTATGCCATGGTGTGCACAAGACCAGATATTGCACATGCAGTGGGAGTTGTGAGCAGGTATATGAATAATCCAGGTAAAGAACATTGGAAAGCAATACAATGGATTCTCAGGTATTTGAGAGGTACCACTTCTCATGCATTATGTTTTGGAGGTTCAGACATTGTTCTACAGGGATATGTTGAAGCAGATATGGCTGGTGATAAAGACAGCAGGAGGAGCACCACAGGGTATGTGTTTATTGTGGGTGGAATAGCAGTAAGTTGGATTTAAAAATTGCAACAGGTTGTTGCACTTTCAACAATAGAAGCAGAGTATGTTGTTGCTACAGAGGATAGTAAGGAGATGATTTGGTTGCAGAGGTTCATGGAAGGATTGGGTAAGAAGCAGGAGAATAGTAGGTTGTAGAGTGACAGCCAGAGTGCCATTCATCTTGCAAAGAACCCATCCTTTCATTCAAGGACTAAGCATATACAGCTCAAGTACCACTTCATAAGGTTTTTTCTAGATGAAGAACTGTTAAAACTAGAAAAGATACACACTAGCCAGAATCCTGCAGACATGTCGACAAAGGGAGTAACTAGAGAGAAAATGAGTTCTTGCTCAGTTTCTGTTGGCCTTCAAGCATGAAGGTGAAAATAAGAAATTTTCCAAGTCCAAGGTCCAGAGCATAGTCTAGCAAGTGCAGTAGTGATGGATTTGTTGTGATCAGTCTCCAAGTGGGAGATTGTTGGTTGTGGAGCCTAATCTTCCAGATCCAGAGATATTATTCAGTTTTGATTGTAACCCAGGATTATTGTACACTCATCCCCCCTGCCTTGGGGTTCATGGGCGGAGCCCCTGAGAAAAAATTTTGGGATGTGTGTTGGCCAACAGTTTTGCGGACCCATGGTATTGAGTTGACCCCTAGAATTTTCCCATTGTATTTCCCCTATAAAAGAAAGCATTGTAAAACGATTGAGTAGGGTATTGTATTGTATTGGAATAGAGACTGTGAGAGCGTGAAGAGGAAGTGCAGTGGTTTTGCTGCAGGGTGTATCCCTTCATCTTTCTGGACTGTAATAAAAGGACTGGAAATTTCTTTGTGGACGTAGCCCATCGTCTCGGTGAACCACGTTATATATGTGTCTCTCTGTAATGTTTTAATGTGTTTTACATCGTGTTTATTGATTTAACTGTATATATGTTATTGCTCGGTGGTCCTGTTTTCTAACAAGTGGAGATTTCATGAGACTTTAATGCTCCACTGGTGGGTGATATCTTGTTGTCTGTTTAAGTTACGTGGATATCAAAGGGAAATATGCATTGGTTGCATAGATGTTGAACTGGTAACATGCGTTGTAGCACATATAAAGAGACCATTAGCAACGTGGTATTGCATTTTAACTGATTTGGGGAATTTTTGGACTCACATTGCTTCTTGTATCTTGTGAGGAGGTATTTGGTGGGTTGTATTTTATATGTTGATGATTCCTTGTTGTGTAAATTGAAAAAAATTTGCATGTGTGCAAGATTTGAGCGTTAACATATACCCCCTAATGTATGAGGTTTGGAGGGTATTGCAAAGCCGATAATGCATCATAGTTTCTTTTGTTTTCTATTTGTTGTTCTTGATAGCATTGGAAACATAGGTGGACGATGTAATTACCCAATTCGAAAAACTCCCAACAAAGGCATAATTTGGGAAAAATTTATCTTCACTAGTCTTAACTCTAGGGGATCTGAATGGAACAAGAGGGTCTCGAATTTGGTAGGGACTGATATGGGGATTCTTATGACCACTCAATAGAATATTTGATAACTTTATGACAGGTTATAGACATCTCCAACTTGATTTGGGAACATTGGAAAAATGGTAAAATTACTAGTAATTTATTGTGCAATTCCCCCTAGGGTGTGGGCAGAAATGGCTCTCCAACTCCTATGCGGCCTTCCAAAATTGTCAAATAGAGTATGGGACTTTTATTATACTTCATTTACTGTCATTTTTTATAGTTAAGAGTTCTGCAACAAAGGTGTAAATATTCATATTCAAATGCATAAATTCAGTGATATTTGCTTAAGGGAAACGCCATGTAAAATCTCACTTTGACTCACAATTCATGTATATAATGGTTCAGTACTGAGCACAATGAATATATACCATCAAAATCATATTAATATCTCACTAACAGCATATAATATCAGATCCAAGTCACAACATACATCAGATATACAACTCCATTGAAATGGGAAATCAACTCATGGAAACTAGTCACATGAAAGCTTGGGAATGTGGACATTTGCATAGGTATTTCTGTTGATTTCTACCTATAGAGAGGATGGGAGACATATTACAGATCCATAAATCATTCACCTTGTTAACACAAAAAATTGTTCACCTATCTCTACATGGTCTAAACCACATACATACATCATATTCCTTCCATATTTACCTTACTTTTGACCTTCACAGTTGTATTTCTAGTCCAAAACATTATGATTTCTATGGTTTACCCTCATTATCTCCCAAAAAGGGTCAAAAAACCCCAAAAAAGGGTCAAAAACCCTAAAAAGTGTTCCAAAACAGTAAAAGAGAGAAAAGGTAAAAAATCCTTAGAAACATATTATAAATACAATGTGAAAGTCTCTCCCAAAATATTCTTACACCTTTTTTCCCATTGTTTATTCTGTGAGTACGATGAGACGCCTTTTTCTCTCAAGTATTCACACACCATTTTTCCACCATCCTGTTGCCCTATCATTCCCACTTAGTACATCGAGACATTCTATGTACCCACCTGGAGAACCACCCCGTGGAGAGGAAGACCATTTTTGGGATGACCACGGTGGCCCATTTTTACAAGAAAGAAGGTATAATTTTTGTTTATTTGCATTTTATTTAGTTTATCCCTCATATATTTTTTCTTCTTTGTGTTACTGATCTTGTTTATTTTTGTATTTTTTCCATGAACTCTGCCTTACTATCCCATTGACGTAAGGATGGTGCTTCTGCACATAACAGGGGTGAAAACCTCATTACAATTTTGGTGAATCTGCTAGTCAATCCTCTCGGATCCCGGTTTTGTGGGTTTTTCTTTAGTTTCTATCTTTAACCGTCACTGATCAGGACCCCACATGGCCGATCCAAACCTTCAAGGCACCATTTCCTACCCCCTCATCCCCTGTCATCCCTATTTTTCTATTTTTTTCTTGTTCGGCACCAGTCGCTCTTATAGAGCCATAATCCGTGACCCAGATGCACCTTCCTGGTTGTTAACCACAACCTAGGTCATGACCATAGCCCTGAAAAGTGTGACTTGGATCACAGAGCTCGATTGTGCCTGTCTGGGTTGACAGAGTGGCCCTAGTCACCCCTTTTTTGAGCAACCCAGTCGTGCCTTCTCCTATGTTAGGTGTGACTTGGTTGTTTTCTAACAAGATCGCCTCTACCTCTCTGTTTCTTGCGACCCATATCATGTCTATTCCTTTGACAGAAGTGACTATCAGTTTACAAATAGTTTTTTGTACCTATTTCAAACCCCTTTCTATCCCACACTTTGTCCAGACTTGTTTTTCCTTTCCAGACCTGCTCTGTTACAGCCCATTTCTTGTTCCCTACAGGAAAAATCCCTTGTTACACATTTATTTCAAGGTTGGAAGGAAAGTTGTAAATACATATGCACACACACTCACACCATTAAAGTGAACATGATCGGTCCATGACCCCGAGCAGATCCATTAAAAAGAATCAACTAACATAATAGCATTCATATTAGGGAATAAGACCTATCTACTTAACTATGGGAAGTACTTGGGAAAATCCCTAAAACTCATTGTGAGGAGTACCACAGGAACCCTGAAGTAGTTGGTCGTTGAGAGGACCTGCCAATCGAAAAGGGCAATGACCCCCACCATATTGACTATATTCCCACCCGTGAAGAAAACCAAGAGCTTTCATTTGTGGAAAAGCGGTTAGCAGTTTTACCTACGCTGTGGAATGAGGGGTACTTCCCCAATACACAAGCCGTCAGAAAACATTGGTGGTCAAGTGACTCCTTTTCAACTAATAGGAATTTTTTTTAAACCAGGGTCCATATTCATTTCCTGTTACTACTATAAGCCATCATTTCTCCACCACGTTATTCCTATTGACTTAGGGGGCACACCCCTCAGTTTGGTTCTTTGAATCGTCGCTGTCGAAGCCATCTTCAACGCCACTCACCACCTTCAAAGCCACACATGGCCTCTGAATTTGATTCGGATTCCTTCCATTCTGAAACTACTTTTTTCATTGCACTATCTATCCCCATGGCTGGCACACATCCTGATCCCTTCTATGGTGGGATAGTTGGAGGTGGACCTACGTCCTTGCCACCCATCATTAAGGGTATCCTTTCCAGTGGTCCCATCACCACTGCACATGATGTTGTAGGTATGCTACCCACTAGTGGTAGCCTTGCACCAGCTACCACTGTTCCTATTGTACCACTTTTTATACCTAGGGGCAGTGGACCTTCCATGTCCATCCCAATTATCCCTTCTATGGGAATTCAACTACATCCACCCCCATCCATGCATGGGACCTACGTTCCTATAAATACCATCACCATTGTTGGTCTCCACCGAGCCAATCCCAGTTCTACCCTAACTTTCATGGATAGTCTTAACCTGCCAAATTTGGAAAGGTTAGCAAATGACCCCATCAGTCATCAACCGCACTGGCCTACCATGCCTACAAAACTTCCCTAAGACATCCCAAAGTTTGAGGGAAAGGTAGTCGAGGAACCCCAAAACCATATCATGTATTTCCACTTGTGGTGTTCATCAAACAGCATTGTGGATGACTCTGTCACACAGAGGTTGTTCCAGTGCACACTTACGAGCACTGCGACCAAATGGTACATCGACCTTCCACATGCCTCTTACCTCGATTTCTCCTCACTTTCCTCTGTGTTCCTTCATTACTTCCAACTTCTCATCCGATATGATGAGGGAGTGGAGATCCTTTTATCCTATTGTCAAACTAAAAATACCCACATCATGGATCACATCCATGAGTGGCGATGTCATTGTAGATTTTGCAAGATCCAATTAGATGATAGGATCTTCCTTGACTGGTTTCTCAAAACCTTACTCCCCCCCATAACCAAGGATGTTTCCTCCAAACGCCCCCAAACTGAGGAAGAATCCATTATGAAGGCTCAATAGTTCGACTTGATCTAATCCCAGTCCGAGTACCTATACACCATCATACCCGATGCTCCCCATGTCGGCACCTCCTGCCATGATACGCTAGGGGCATCCCACACTACGAATGGAGGCATCAGCTCTATCACATAGCACCCTCAGTTCTACCACACCTAGGTAACACCCATATTGTTACCCAGCCCAATTATTTTCTCGAGTACTCATGTATGATGGCTCAATATGGAGCCACCCTCTCATACACACCTCTCATGCCAACTCATCTCATCCATGGACAAAATTGTTTGGCACAGTTGTATTCGGGCCAAGTGGCTGGATTTACAGCCCCTCTATCTCCTTTAGTCTATTATGCACCACCTGTGCAACCCACCTCAGCTCCAGCCTCGTCCCCTCCGTTTTCTATGGGACAGGTTTATGCTCAGCAAAACCTTCCTAACCAACCCCACCCAATAACCAACAAGGGTGGGGAAAGAAAAATCAAGGAATAAACTGAGGAAATAATCAACCCAAAGGAGGCAACCTACAGACAAACCTTCCCACCAACAATGGCGCCAACCCGCTGGCACAAAACACCCAGAATCCCAATCAACCAAGAAATAACCCATAGTTACGGATCAATCATCTGTGTGTCATATGCAACACATACTATCATTACACTCATATGTGCCCTCACATGGATCACATCCAACAACTTATCCAGAATGACTTTCAACGTGATACCAATGTGGCGGCCCAGGCTCAGCCAAACCCAGCACCACTAGGTCCTCCACCTATGGTGCCCCAAAACCCCCTACCACACTAAGGAATGGTTGCAACCCAACCCTTGTCCCCACCTGCTCCTATAGCTCCCACTACAACCCCACTTGTAGAACCAGGAGTCCACCACCTCATGATGGTGTCATCCGAAGTCAACCTATAGACTCGACGTAACTAGTATGGCTCCACCACAAAAACTATTGACCCATCAATTGTGTCTACCTCTAACACTTTCAATATGCCCCTCCACTTACCATGGCCCCCCACTAATGGGGAGGCCAGAGTCCCATGGTTTCCTATACATCCTATCCCAAATAATGCTACTCCCTGAGTTTCCCTCAACTAAAGCATAGTTGATGACTTGGCTCAATCACCTATAGCCATGTATGCTCTGGAAGTGCTTAAAACTTTCCCATAATAGCGTAAAGCATTGTTTTCTACACTAGGTGTCATTGATCCCTCTAATTTGAGGTTGATGACCTTTGATCTGGATCAAGGAGAACCCAGGTTTCCACCCACCATCGCCTTCCAAATCCTAGTCTCATTTCAGAATTTGGTTGTACATCGATGCATTATCGATAAGGGGCATCCACCTGTGTTATGTCAACCCTTGTTTGGCATAAACTTGGGTCCCCTACCCTTCAACCTTCCTCTACCACCCTTCGTGCCTACGATGGCCACTCTACGAAGGCCTAGGGAATTCTTATGAATGTCCCTATTGATTTAGTCGGCAAAAAAGTTTTGATTGGAATTGAGGTTATTAACACCCAACTTGATTGCAACCTCCTCCTAGGACGTAGCTACATGTTTGCCATGCGATCCGTGGCCTCCATCATATTTTGACTCCTGATGTTCCCTTATGATGTAAATATTATGACTATCTACCGGTTGACTTACTACGATCTGAAGGGGTTGACCACACTGGAACACGTCATTCCTATCATTGATATTACCATTTACAACATATCCATGCCTTCCTTATCTTCCGTTGGCCCAGGCTTGTTTGCTAGCACGACTATGATGGACACCTTCCCATCCTTACCACCTCCACCTATGCTAACATACATAGCAGATTTGTGTACTATCACATCCAGCACCATCCCAAACACATCGCAACATCAGTAACAACCCCAACCACAGTCACCTGGGTTCATTCCCAATCCACATGATTCCATTCCTTTTTCCACCATCTGGCATTGTGAGCAATCCTGTCATGGATACTCTCAATTTACCCAATTTCACATTGGGAATCCCTGTGTGGTACCTCGATCCAACCACCCCACCTCCGATACCCCAGTTTTTGTGGACTCCCATCAAAGCTATTGAGATGGATGCATGCCCTCCTCCTATCCCATCTAAAACGTCTTATGTTCCCAGACTTGCCCCTCCTCCTCCAAAGAAGGCTGGGGGCAAGGCCACCAAAGTAACAAGCGAGCCTCATCTGGCTTCACCTTGTGCTTTGAGTGATATCCAAGGTCATGCAACATAAAATTTTCCATAGTTACCTATGCTTCACACACACATGGACACTATGGATACACCTAATGGTACTCCAATAGTCATCATCCCCGATCTACCAATAGTCAAGAACAAGTCATTGACAACCAACCATCCTTGTGCAGTTTGTGACTTGTATGGCCATTACTCTCACCATTTCCTAGACTTGTCCGAGTATCGTTCCATCCTTCGTAACCTTCGAAAACACTCTCATGAGTCCGAAATCATCGTCATCAAAGAAATCCACCCTCTATTTTCATCCTCAAACACAACCACCACCATATACATGATATCAAGTTTCGTTATCCCTTATGTCTCCTCATACCTAGACGATCCCTCCAATATATCCACACATTGTTTCAACAATGACGAGGATATTCTTGAAGCTCTTTCGAATCCTGAATACCCTTAGGATGATATACACCATCACTCATTCTTTATTCCCTAGGAACCTATGTCATTGTCGGATCAGTACTCAGTCAAACCCAAATATTTCATCCATGGAAAATTCGACTGGATCAAGAACCCCATCCTAACACTCGATTCCTTTGAAGAGGGAAACATGGCCAAAAAATCCCACCATTAAGGTTAACATATCAACCAACCCTAAGGTAGTTGAAGACATTACAATCAGAGAATCTTGCTCCCCTGAATAAGTTGCTTCCTACAGAGCATATTTCAAGCATTCCGTGATATTTTTGCTTGGTCCTATACCAAGATGCTTGGGCTGGATCTATCAATCATCGAACATCATATCAACACATGGCCTAATGTGGCACATGTTAACCAAAAATAAAAACCCATTCACCCATCAAAGGCTCTTGCGATCAAATCCAAGATCGATAAATTGTGTAAAGCAAGTTTCATATACCCCATCATGTATACCACTTGGGTTTCCAATCCTGTTCCCGTTAATAAAAAATGAGGTACCATTCGTGTCTGCACTGACTTTCATGATTTGAACATGGCATGCCCCAAGGACAATTTCCCCACTCCATTCATTGACCAGATCATTGACTCCTATGCCGAACATGAGGTATTTTCTTTCATGGATGGTTTCTTCAGTTTAACCAAATTCAGATTCGGAAAGAAGACCAGTACAATACTTCTTTCACAACCCACTAGGGCACGTTTGAATATCGAGTCATGCCATTTGGCCTTAAAAATGTTGGAGCCACTTTTCAGTGGGCCATGAATTTCTGCTTCCACAACCTTATCCATATCATATTGGTCTACTTGCACAAACTCACAACTTTCTCTCAGAAGCATTTGTAGCATCTAGACAACTTACTACAAGTCTTCTTGCGGTGTCACAAATATGACGTCCACTTGAACCCTCTCAAGTGAGTGTTTTGTGTCCCAACTGGGAGTTTACTTGGATTTATCCTCTCTCACAAAGGGATTGTAGTTGACCCTTTGAAGGTTCAATCCATTATGAATCTCCCCCCCCCCACATATTCTACGCCAATTGCAGAGTCTCCACGGCAAGGCCAATTTCCTTCGCTGAAGGTTCTATGCCTGATGTCACCATGAGTACACTTCGGTCATAGTTTTTTTTTTTTTTGCATAATTTTTATTATGAGTCGATGACCCCCTCTAGTATTTTCTCCATGTCTTGTCATAGTGAATCCATTTCAAAACTCTGTCACATCATTTGCACATGAGCGGGTGGATCTAACACATCCACACTGCCCTTGCACCATTGGTACCCCACTAGAGGGTGCGGTCCCATGTCTGCACATGCACATAGTATGTCACACGTATGATCTAGATACCACCATGCTAGCATACCATCAAGTCCCTAGACCTATACTAGAGGTTGAGGCATCTCTGGGATCTCCCTGGTAGTCCATGCTCACGTATGGATCCTCTATGAGGATAGGAAGTTGCCACCATTGTACAAAAATATCTCGGGTAACGAGATGACCTATACTATATTGACTCCCTAGGATAATTTCTTCGAGCCATTTCTTGGAGTCACTTCAATTTGCGTACCACCATGTGAATCACACATTATAAGTTGAGCTAGCTCCGTACCCTTAGGCCCGCATTTGGTCTAGTTTTTTCCTTGTGCACTATGCACCAAGGGCAACATCACTAGTTGCTAGTCAGAGTCATCTGGAGTCCATTTGAGACATTGTTCACACCACCGGGTTCGGTTTTCTATCCTCTTTATTTTGACGATACCCTTGTCTCATGCTCTCACTATGGGTTTTCGATCCATTTCTTGGAATTCACCTTGATTTGTGTGCCATCATGTGAATCTCCCCTTGTATGTATTGGCATGTTCACGAGCCACTCACTCCATCCATACTGCACAATTGGCCATTTTTTACCACCATCCATCATCCCATAAGGGGGCCCCACCAGTGTTCTACATTTATGCCCATTATCCATGTTCACAACATAACCTATTTCCATATATCGAACACTTCCCCCTTGCTTGACTGACCATTACAGAGTTTCTTTTAAGCTCTTTTCTAACTCGTAAAAGAATGAAAAGATTGTCAAGCACGCTTGCCTCCTTTTATGCTCATTAAAGTATTTGAAAATTCGTCTATGTAGCCCTCTTTATCTCCTTTTTTGGACTATGAATACTATGACAAGAAAAGGACCACCTTGCTACAGTCACGCTAGGATCATTCCCCTTTGTATCCTTTTATGTTTTCTCGGGCATTGGGACTGACCTTTATGAAAAATATCATCATGGGTTTCCTTTAAGCTATTTTTCATCCTTCTCATCAAGAAAATATTACCGATCAAACTTGGTTTCATTCATGCTCGTAAAAGTATTTGAATGACCATCCAGCCAGTATAGGTTTAAACTTTTTCAACCTGATTGGACTACCAACAGTAAAGAAGTCTTCCTTCTCCAAAGGTTGGGAGAGCTCTCCTTTTTACACTTTTATCCTTTTTTCAAACTTAGGAGAGTACATACAAAAAAGAGACCACACTGGAGTCTTCTTCATGTTTTCAGACTCTCTCAAAATTAAAACACCATCGAGCATTTAGTTTCTCGGGCTCGCTAAAACTCCAAGAGATCGTGTCCTAAAGCTATCTTTAGGTGCCACTACATATGATATTACAATTTGGCAGCTTTCCCCCATTGGGTCGCCTTTGTTCAGAGTATTCTGCGATGAGTCTTCCATGGATCCCCTGGATATCACTATTCTAGTTACCTCCCTCAGTATTTTCCATTTTTAGTTACATTCCTGGTATTACAGCTATGATCCATCTCGCTTCAGTCAGTTTCATTTGCTTCCAAGTCATCCCTACCATCATACTCTGAACAAAGGAAATTTGAGTCCCTCATACTCCCTTGCCCCCATTCCCCCATTCAGTGTGTCAGTCCCCAAATTGATTCCACATATTTGGTTATCACCCTTGCACTTCTAGTCAAGGACACATCATTTCCTTGATTAGTTGCAGGTCTCCCTTTGTCAACATCAACACATCTATTCCACAGGATCGACCCAAAGGTACTGGTATCCTAGCTTCATTCACCTCACTGATGAAATCCTTGTACCACCTGAGAGGATTCATTAGTGCCTCTCGGGATGGTTTTGTCTCACTTTCTCAACTTCAACTACATCATCACACCATTGGGATGCGTACAGGGTATTGGTCCATTCAGTATTTGGTCGAAGACCCTAGTTGTCACCTGACTCTAGCACATTGGTGAGTCTACTATGGGACCCACATAGTTTCATGTCCCTTGTGGTTTCTGGGTTGCGTTAGAGACAATGTTCTAAAGCTCCCAATGCAGTGCTTCCATGTATCTCTAGTACTTGTTGTGGCCTATTGTACCACAAAGATTCTGACTCTTCGTCATTGAGTCCCTCCATTTATGTACACTTCCAGATCCAGCAGAGCATTAGTTGTGAAGAAATTGCATTCCATCATAATGCCATTATTCCTATGTATCACTTCTTTAGATCAGCATTGTATTCATAATTCCATTGTTCCTATGTATCAGAACAACATCAACTAGACTCAATGGGGCGCAACCATCATTCACACAAGTGCGCCATCATAGAGAAATATAGAAATATTGAAGTGGGGATTGAGAGAATGGGAGGAGAGATGGGTCACAAACAGTAGAATCCTCCTATCTATAATAAACACACTCCATTAAGCTCCAAATAAGAGGTCAGTTTGGCATGTCTCACATCCAACTTGGATGAGAATCTCACTCTCTTGAAATTGGCTCACTAGCAGGGTAAGTGAGCACTCACCGTGCAATGGACAATCTAGTGCTTTCCAAAATTCCTAAGGAAAATTCTCAAATGATCAAAATCCATTTTAACTCCTCATGACATATTTTTATAAATCTCCTAAGTTAATCCAAATTCGAATTCATTCCCATGGGCTTCCTCCAACTCATCCTTGATGTTTAGTAACTTCCATGACACTTGTCCTTCTCCTCAACCCTTCATCTTCCTCCAAATTCAAATTGTTTCCACTAAACCCTAAGTGCACCCTCTTGGAGGCTATTTTTATCCCTAAAATTTCATATCGGCATAGGTATGCAATCAAGTCTGCAAGTCGTTCTGACTTGTCATAGAATATTCCATCATTGTTGTCATAAAACACAGGGTATCTCTCTCCAAGTGGCGCCTAGTTACTTCCTAGCCTCTTCTTCTTCTATGGGTAGTTACTCCTCTTCACCCATTCGAATACTTGGTCTCATGATATGTCACTTGACACCTATTCACCTTCCAAGAACTTTCCATTACTCATAATTTCAAATTTTTGGTTAATTCATGACATGTGTAAGGAAGAATCTATCCACCCAAGGTCTCCATGAACCTCCAAATGTCCTTATGAAGAAATGCCACTTTATTGTCTCCATATTTGTTATTTGTATGACCCAATTTATTTTGTAAATGACAAACTAATGTTCTCTTGGGTCCCATAGCTCCCTTATTGCAATATTTGATGCCTCCTCCCCAACCTAGGGAACTCATAGGTGGGCGAAACATTGTAAACTAGTAGTCTCATTGAGATGGGGACATGAGAGTCCTCCCCACCCAATATTTCTTATCCTTAATAAATGCCAAGTTTGGATGCTACAAAAAATTTTCCTCTTCCCAAGTGGCTTCCTCACTAGGAAAATCCTTCCATTGTACCAAGTATTCTTTTATTGTTCTGCTTCTTAATCTCCTCTCCCTTCTTTTCAAGATTTTGTCTACAATGAGAACAAGTTGTCCTTCATCATCCAAAGGAGGTAAAGTATCTGAAACTGAAATATGCTGACCTATAACCTTCTTTAGACATGAAACATGAAATACATTATGAATTTTACTTCCCATGGAAACCTCCAATTCATAGGCCACTTCTCCAACCTTTCGAATCACTTTGTAGGGACCAAAAAACCTTGGTTGAGTTTTTTTTAACCTTTATCCTTTATGGTCATTTTTTTGTAGGGCTAAAACCTCAAATACACCAATTCATTCACTGGGAAGTGCCTCTCCACTCTATGTTGGTCTGCATATTGTTTTTGTTGATTTTGGGAAACCTACAAGTTATCTTTCAAAGCCTTCAAAATTTCTTGACTTTCTTAAATCAATATTTAGACTTTGGAGATATATTATCACCAAAAATGTGGTCAATAAAAGTGTATGCATCATACCATAAATTTCTTTGAAAGGATACATGCCAATGGACATACGAAAAGCAATATTGTAACAAAACTCACCCAAATGCAACCATTTTATCCATGATTTTTTCTTCCCACTAACATAGTTCCTCAAGTATCCTTCCAACCATTGATTCACCCTCTTTGTTTGGCCATAAATTTTTGGATGATATCTTGTGCTAGGTATCAAATTGTCCCCCATCATTTTGAATATTTCTTGCCAAATGCACTAAAAAATATGCTATCTTTGTCACTAACAATGCTCTTAGGAATCCCATGTAATCTAAAAAATTCTTTAAAAAATAGTTCAGCCATTTGTGCAGCAGTAAAAGTGGTAATAACAGAAAATAAATAACAAATTTGGTGAGCCTATCCATGTCCTATCCACCACCACAAATATGTAATCCTTACCAAATACCTTGGGCAAACCAATGATAAAGTACATGGAAATGCTCTCCCATTTTTGTTTTGGAATAGGAAATGGGTGTAAGAGGCCATATGGCTGAGTCTGTGTTATACCCAAATCCTATCACAACCATGTGATAAGACCCTTAACTTCCATGTTTGCCCTTAATCCCAACACTTAGAATGAAAACTTTCTCTGGTTGTTAATTCTACTTGAAAAAACCTAGCACCGCACATTCCTTATGGCCCATGAGTGGTACCTTGCTCAACACAACTTGTATCCTGTTTTCAAGAAGCGGTGCCACCGCCTATGGTCTTTGGTCCAAGAGCGGTTCTCATCTAAACCGCTATGTCATAAGAGAAGAAAAGCGATACCCTGGGTAAAATGGGAAAAAGAGAAGTTTCTCGAGGCTTCTAGATCATGATCCTCATGTCCTCCCTTATCCCTATCATTATGGGTCAGTTGAGCTTGAGATCCCCCATGGTAGGATCTTCGAGCCACCTCACCCATAATTCTCTCAACTATTCCTATCCATTGAGCCTTATAAATACAAGCTCATGTCCATAGTTGAGGGGGGAACTATAGAGGTATTGTTATGCTATTGGATTGAGCACTTAGTCCAAGTCATTGGAGAGCATAGAGAGCAAAGTTGGAGCTTATGGGGATGAATTGTTTGTCTCATGGAGGAGCTTGTTGACACTAAGGAAACAGTTGTAAGCTTCTCCATACATTCTTAATGCAAAGCTTATTTCCGTCCCACATTACTGTTGTTTTGATTTCACATTTACATGCTGTTAGATTACTTAGTCACTAACATGGATAAGTAAATGATTTTCTGGTAGCTTTGATGTGTTTGCATATTTGATCTGTTTGCAGGTACACAGGTTCACTATCGAAGCAGTATTCCAGGTGTCTACGACATTCAGGGAAGGTCTTCATCCTTTGTCGTTCACTCATTTGTTCTGGATCTGAACCATTCAGACCAGAGGAACAGCTTCTGTCCGCAGAAGGTGCAATATTCCTGATTACAAATCTAGTGACTCCACTAGGGATCAGTGAATATCTCAGTTGATCTAATCTTCCTCAGTTCTTGAAATATTGTCTGAATCCAGGCTCCATCTCCAACTCTATTCAGTCAGATCTGCCATCTGACTCAGTGAATTTTGGTTTGAAACTTTCAGATTTGTTCAAATCTAAACTATTTCAACATTTTATGCTCTTTTGACTGAGATTAGGTCATTATCATTATTGATCATAAGGCATTGGATCTTCGATTAGCCTCACATGCTTTCAGGTGAGTCTGTGTTCTTTTGTCTATTTTGCATTATTACTATCTCATCAAAATAAAAAAATATAGTAGTTTTAAGTTAGATCTATCTATGTTTTAAGAGAAATAAAAAAATAGAGTGCATATGCATGTAGTGTGGTTCTTGTTTTTCTTTTAGGAAAAGAGACTCTTCCCCTTTTGATTGCTTTCAGAAAAGAAAAATAAGTCTGGAAAGTGTTGCTTGTCTTTGATTTCGATTTGTTCAAGATTGTTGTTTGGGAATTTTTGGTTTTAAAACAAAAGAAAATACTCTCTTTCCCTCTCGTAGGGAGGCATACCACGAACAGTAAAGTGAAATATTTGCATATGCATACTGCATGGTTTTACTTTTTCTGTCAAAATTCCATGCGTTCACCTAACCGTCCACTTTAAAATTAGCAGTAGTTATAGGTTAAAATTTACATAGCAATTTGAGTGATAGGTTAGAGACGTGTTCGGGCGTCGTTAAGCATAGGAGTTGTCGTTACTCGTCCACATTACATCCCGGGACTCGCGTGGTTCTTCCACGTACCATCGGTATATTGAACGGCCTTTCACATACCCTTGAGGTATATATAAAGGTACTTCACGTACTCGATTGTATATCAAAATGCCCCTTGTGAACAGTTATGCATTAGACGGAACTACTACCGATTTGATATCCCACGTACCTTGCGTATAACGGGAGACGCCACTAGGATACCTTATCCATATGATAAAATCCCTTTGGTCGTCTTTCATGGAGCCATACGCCGAAAACAACATTTAGGGAGATTACTATGCACGTACCCTTGAGGTATATCACGAGTGGCACCTTCTTGACAATCCTAGTGAGAGACCTGACTATCTGAACTCCTCCTATCATTTAAGTTTGTTTGTTTGGCCTATAGCTTGAGTAGGGAAATTTTTGGTGTGTTTTCTAGTTTTTGAGACCCTAGGTTAGATAGGAGCTATACAAACTGGCTAAGCTAGGATAGTCCAAAAGAGTATGAGGCTTGCCACCTAATTTTATTCCTGTTTCAGGAGAAAATCCTATGGAAGCTATCGACCAAGGGTCAATCCAATCCCTGTCAGCAACAAAACCTGCCAAGCAACCCTAGACTGCCACCCCTACTCCTTCAACTCCCAAGGTTTCCGCCAAGTTCAATTATATTCAGAGTATTCAAACACCTCGCAACAATAAAAAGAAAGGTAAAGATAAAAACAAAAAACCTAGAAACCAACAAGAGAATCCAAAACCAACCACCAATGATAACAATAAAGGAAAAAGAAAATAAAAATATCCATGTATGTGTTGCCGCCTTTTCACACACCTGGGTCACGTGGCAGAAATCTTCAAGCCACTCGGTGTGTCCTTGGGGGCAAGTCTCGAGTCAAGGCTGTCACCTTGTTCTTGACTCCTCCGTTTAGGCTCAACTCCTAACGGAGCCAAGGGGGGTAGACCCTATTAAGTTACTAAGGATGATTTCTTAGTGTGGTGATGTTAAACTGAATCAGTTACTTAGGAGTTCGAATATTTTAACTATAAACAATTGAAGATGACAAGATACGAAAATAACACACGAAAGCACAAAGCTGATAAACAATATATATATGAAGCAAAAATGACCAGTGCCTTAATAATGGAGTCAAATCAAAGAGATCAATGTGCTTGCATGTGCTTGGAGTGAATGTTTTGCGATTGCATCTTGGTATGTTTTAAGTTAAAATTGAAGTATGCATTGATTAAATTAGGCTAAAAAGGGGACTCTAGATATACCCGAGAGTACTCGGAGTATGTCCAAAACAAAACCTATATGGCTACCTGCAAGGAATATGTGGGCTGAAATGGAGTCTCTGGGGCTATGTTCGTAACGCACCCATTAGGGTGTGACAGAGATCGGCGCCCCGAGGTCACTTTTCAGTAGGTTCCCACTTCCTTTGGGTATTTTGCCACCGTAAAGGTTTGATCGAGGTGTTGTATTTTCACCTGATGGTTTGTTAATTGGGGAGGGTGAGTCCTAATTATGCTAGTCACCCAAGTGCTTTTGATACAGCTTGACTGATCGGACGAACCGCAGCCAAGTGCAGAGCATACACACTGGAGTCTTGTAAATTTTAATAAGTTTTTAAGAGATGTGTTCTTGTTTAAAAGAAAAGCCTCCAAGAACCTCTTTCGATCCAAGTGGATCTCAATCGGGGAATCGAGGAGGGGTTAATTTTAAAGCTGCTGATAAAAAAATGATTGAAGAAATAAAACAACTATACAAATCTGGTTTTCTGATTAATCCTACCACGAATCTCTTTCCCCTTTCGGGTCACTCGAGAAATCGTGGGGTAAGTATTATGACTAATTTTGAAAGTAATATATGGAATATGGAATTAACAACAAGATAAAATATACTACCCTACAAATCAGATCAATACTAGTAAAAGGAAATAAGTAGAGAACAATGAAAATGGCACCGACGCAAATCCCCCCAGGGGGGATGGGGAATGGGCTCGAAAGAGCCTATTCAAAGGATGATTTTATTACAGAGGTTATAAAATCACTGATAAAATAGATATTTCTTGGTCCTTATACAGGCTAAAACCAATATATTACAGTTTATACAAAAAATTTACAAATTATGTGTCAAAAGAGAGACCCCTGGGGGGATTTGAGCGCTCCAAAAGACACTTTGGACAGAATCTTCCTTTCTTCTCTATCAGACCTGCTAAATTATAGTAAGTGAGTTAGAATAACAAATTCCCCAAATCACTTTAAGAGTACCTCTGGGTCAGCCTACTTTATCTCAAAAAATTAATGAATTTAAACTAGCTAAACCGACGAAAAAGGAACCAAGGAAAGCAAGCTTTCCTTGGGATCTTGGCTTTCTGTTTGTGCAGCCAATTGAAATCCCTGATATTGCAGAATATTGAAATTATTGAACAGCAAATGAAACTACCTTAACAGCAAGCTATGAATTTTTCAATAAACTACTTGCGAAACTAAGGTACTTTTAGCTAGATCTCTTGAATTTGAACTTTATGAGCAAAACAGAACTAAGATCTAGAATAAAGGAGGGATTTTACTGATCATATCTATGTGTGTTTTCCTGATGAGATAGATCAGATTAATAAGAATCCTTTAAAGTAACCAGTTTGAGGAAAGTTTAATAGTTTTTAAAGGAGGAAGAGAGAGAAAGAGTGTTTGAAGCCTAGGAATGTTGGGCTTTGGATTCTGCTTTGGTGGAACATCGAGGGACTATGTCATTCATAAGATACTGAAGATGAGGAAGATTCAAACCAGCTCAACCTCTTCTACCAGCGAGATCACCTGCAACTTAAAAAATCCTTGCACAAACATATGGTTAAAACATAGGTGCTGCCAAAAGAGATGATTGGAAAGCATGCAATTAAACTTAAAATACATACAAATCCAATAGATCTGGAACAAGCAGTAGTAAGAGTATAAATCAAACTAGAATAAAATCTTACCCTAACAGGAGGGAGCTCTCTCCTTCAAGGCCAACAATTAACCAGCAAAGCAATGATAAACAAAAGCAGATTATACCTCATAAGCATTTGACAATCAACATCCACACATGAAGAGAATTACACCATAGATCTTGCCTCCAAAGCTTCTTTATTCCAGAATGAAAAAACAATACAGTACAAGAGCAACAGCACCTCAATCCAAGTTCTAACTAGCTTGGAAGAGGAGGCTGTGCCTGGATATATACAATTTGCAGGCCATCTAGCCCAGGGGGGGGGGCAATTACTCATGGAATCAAGTGAAATCAATTGATGGAGAGTCCATCAATGCCTGATCTGTGTCTAGCTGAGCCAGATCTAAGTCTCACTGAGTGCAACTGTCAATTGGGGGGCTGATCTGACTGACACCTCAACCTGTTGACTGAAGAATCCACCAAAAATCATCCAGTTGAGCCAAAAACGTGTTGAGGAGAGAGGGAGGGCGAAATTCCTCATAAAGGATGCTCAAGATCAACTCTGGATCTGATTTGATCACCTCCTTCAGTCAAGGATTTGTCAGATCCAGTCAATCTGCTTCAGATCTGACTGATTTCAATCAAATCAGCTGAGAATCCATTGATTTATGATTTTGGATTTGCTCCATTATTCATCAATTTATTAATTAAAATAATCAATAATTGATTTTTGGGGCTTTCTGACCTGAGTGATGGAAAATCACTCAAAACTAGGAAACAGTGGGTCCATGGGTTTACATGGTGCTCTTAGCTTGAAAACGAGCACCTAGATGAATGAAACTGATTATTTGGCCCACTTTTATTACAAAATCAATTTTTCCAATTAAACTATTAAAAAATAGCCTAAGTTTTGGAAAAATTAAATTTTAATAAAAAACACTGAAAAAACTAAAAATTGAAAAATTGAAAAACACCTAGGGGGACTTAGACATGTTCATATGACTCAAAAATGATGTCTAGCATGTTTATACATTGACACATATACTCTAATAACCTCAATAGGCCTAAATGCCAAGCCAGCCACCCCAACTTTGGAGGTATGGAGTGAAAAAATCAGAAATTATCAGTCGTTTGTTCAACAACCAATAATAACCAAGGGAAAAAACACCCTGGGCTGATCGGATTGACAAATAAAGTCTAAGAGACCGAGTCTTTTACAGACACTATCATGCTAGAACATTTATTACAATTCCCTCATGGGGTATGAACATGTGATATAGTACAACAAGCACTTCCCAGAAGTACTTCCAAAGGTCTTTTTGAAGTCCGAACAAATTAGCCCTGTCCAGGTCACCGGGCTCACTTGATAAAAACCACTAAGTACAACTTAGGTGGTAACATTCTGGCTCCAACTGTGGGACGTGTGCTCGATCTGGTCTTTAAGGCAAGGAGAGGATATGAGAACACCAGAATCTCTGGTTTATATACCCTGCAAAAACATGTCAACTTGAC
>LPNX010367218.1:28575-41617 GCA_001517045.1 Pseudotsuga menziesii | reverse complement strand
AAAACACCTAGGGGGACTTAGACATGTTCATATGACTCAAAAATGATGTCTAGCATGTTTATACATTAACACATAAACTCTAATAACCTCAATAGGCCTAAATGCCAAGCTGACCACCCCAACTTTGGAGGTATGGAGTGAAAAGCTCAGAAATTATCAGTCGTTTGTTCAACAACCAATAATAACCAAGGGAAAAAACACCCTGGGCTGATCGAATTGACAAATAAAGTCTAAGAGATCGAGTCTTTTATAGACACTATCATGCTAGAACATTTATTACAATTCCCTCATGGGGTATGAACATGTGATATAGTACAACAAGCACTTCCCAGAAGTACTTCCAAAGGTCTTTTTGAAGTCCGAACAAGTTAGCCCTGTCTGTTTCACTGGGCTCACTTGATAAAAACCACTAAGTACAACTTAGGTGGTAATAGTATGATATGCAGAGGTGACCATTTCATAAAAGAGTGTCCCCGTCGGGACGAAATCACCCAATTTTTGAAAACTAATCCCGCACCCACAATTCTCACAGATCCTTTTCCCTCTCAACAACAACTAATATACCACATGTCTAATCAGGGAAACTCTAATTCTTCAGAGGAAATTTGTATGATGTCCTCGGATACTATTAGTTTTCAAACTCGAAGTCAGAGTTACGACAAACCCATAGACAAGAAAGAAAACAATTCTTCTTCAAGGAAAGCTCCCTCTACTAGTTCTCCCGACTCCTCGTCTACTGTCCCCCTAACCATCGAGAAGCCTACTCTTGATATGGTTTTATGTCCACCCAAGAGTACTATTAGGAATTCTATTTTTAACCCTAATGCCCAAGCTACTAAATTTTATAATGTAGTTGAAAATCTCGCTCAAGCGCCATGTGCAATGTCTACCTTGGAAGTGCTCCAAATTTGTCCTACACAACGCAAAAACTTGTTAACTGCATTAGGAGCTTTAGACCTAGACAATACTAATTTGATTCATTTCAATGTCAAGAACTATAAGTCTAGACTACCTCACAAACTCGCTTTCCAAATCATCACGAAAGTAGTCAGAAAGAAGGTCTTTAGGACTATCTTAGATGAAGGAGCTTCAACTTCGGTTTTGTCCCTATCTTGTTGGAAAGCTATCTACTCTCCCAAGCTTGTAAGATCACCTATGACTCTGAAAGCCTTTGATGGATGAGGTTTCCAACCCCATAGTCTCATATCAGCCCTTGCAGTTGAACTTGGGGGAAAAATTGTTTCTATTCAAGTAGAAGTAGTAGATTCCCCATTAGATTACAACCTCCTTCTAGGGAGAAATTGGTTTTATGCCATGCTATTGTCGCTTCGACGGTATTTCGAACAGTCCAATTTTTGCATCTAGGGAGAATTGTCACCATTGACCAGCTCAATTTCTATATGATGGATGTTACTACCTCTATGTCTAATAACATCCCTCTATTAGACCAGTCCCCTCCTCCTTACCAGTTGATTGGGTTAGGCATGTTGAAGGATTCATCCCTTATGGGGAGTTTTCCATCCACTCCTCCTAACACAGACACAACGACAGTAAATATGATTGCGTCATTTGATTATGATCCAAAGGGAAATCAAATTGTTGATTCCACCTCATTGAGTCTGCATGAAGAAATGTACAACATCATTCAAATCCTTTTCGATGATCACACTGATGAACTTCATCTAGTGGCTTTAGACCCTTACCACCTACCCTACTGGTTAGAACCATCTCTTCCTATTCTAGATTATCTCTCTAAGACTTTTCCTCCCGATGAGTCCATTATGGAGATCATGAGTATGAATGAGCCTCTCTAGGAGGATCACCATGATAGATGTTAGGATAATTAATCCTCCCTTGTCCAATTTGGTCATATGTCTAAATCGGTAGTCCATCCAATCTATTTTTAGTCATTAGCACCATTGGGTCCACTTGGCCTAATTGGGGAACATGTTTCAGTTACTAAAGTGTGGGGAACACTAATTGAGGCTTACTACCACTGATTGCACTTAATTGCATCAGTTTAGGAGCCTCCTAGACCAATCCCTACAATTTAGGAGCCACTGGGAGTGTCGAAACCAACCAAGGTCAATTCAGTTTAGTTGATGACTAGTCAACCTAAGTTAGGATTTAGTTACATTCAGTTCTAGTCCTCTACATTCAGTTAGTGCTAGGTTTACTTGAATGCACTCAAGAGGGGCACATTTCTCACCTACCACAGTCAGTTAGCCTTAGTCAACACTGAATGTAACACTTGAGTTGTGTTTTAGAACTCTAATGAACTCCGGTTATGGTTTAGACAAGGTCAGTTAACTATTGAGTCCTCCGATAGTGATTTAGACAAGGTCTTAGTTACCTACAGTCAAGTAGAGTCTAATCAATTCGAATTTCCTCATGTGGATTCGAATTGCTTGTGGCTATTAAAGCCAATGTACTTCATTGTAATTATTATCTAATTATTCTTTGATTAATGAAAAGCTTTCACAGCTGCAAGCCATTTTTGCATTGTTTTATTCTTCAATAACTGAGTAAATTGTGTGATCTATCCTGTGAGTTGTGTGTTTGTCCCAAGATCTATTTGCTCAATTTAATAATAGATCCTCATTCCTCCCCAACACCAATTCGGTAGAACATGACTTTGCATCCCTATTTTCCACTGATACTGTCAACACACCTCAAAGTCATATATTGTTGCAAGACACAGATTCTGAAGGAAACATATGCAACATTACTCAGACAAATCTGATTGACATATCAGCCAAGCCTGGTACCATCAAGCATGTTCATGTTGGGTAGAACTGCTCGGTAGAAGAATTTGAAGCATACAAGGCACTTTTCAAAGAATTCCGTGATATTTTTGCCTGGTCTTATAAAGAAATGTCGGGGATAGACCCATCCATTGTGGTCCATGAAATTAAAACCTATCCCATGGCTAAGCCTGTCAAGCAAAAACTAAGGAAATTCCATCCACGGAAGGCCGTGGATATTAAAGCTAAAATAGAGAAACTTCTCAAAGCTGGGTTTATTTATCCCATACCCCTGACAGAATGGGTATCGAACATTGTCCCTATTAATAAAAAGCAGGGAACCATTAGAGTCTATATCGATTTTAGAGATTTGAACAAGGAGTGTCCCAAAGACAACTTTCCTACTCCACATATTGATCAGATTATCGACAATTGTGCCAAAAGTGTCATATTCTCATTCATGGATGGATTTTCTGGTTATAATCAGATTGAGATATTACCCACCGATCAATGCAAGATGACATTCATTTTCCCATGGGGAACCTTTGCATATAGGAATTTACCATTTGGCTTAAAAAATGATGGAGCCACTTTTTAGCGTGCTATGTCCTATGTGTTTCACGATATAAAACATATTGTTGAACCATACCTTGACGACCTCCCTGCTCATTCACAGCGATGGGAGGACCACCCTAGTCATCTTAGAGACATTTTCCTAAGATGCTGTCATTATAATATACGGCTCAACCTTCATAAATTTGTTTTCTGCGTTGAGATGGGATGCCTATTAGGTTTTGTGGTTTCCAAAGATGGCATCTAGATAGATCCATTGAAAATTTCCGCCATTTTAGCTCTACCAGCCCCAACCAACCTTTTAGAAATCCAAAGTTTGCAAGGGAAGGAAAAATTTCTCCACCGTTTCATGTGCAATTTTGTAGAGAAAACCACGATTATATGCTTCTCCTTAAGAAGGACACTCCGTACTATTGGGATGACCAAGACCAACGAGCCTTTGATAATATTAAACACGCTCTGACTCATTCACCCATGATACACCCCCCATATTCTTCAAAGGAATTTCTCTTATATATTGTTGCCTCCACTACTACCATCACTATGGTCTTGGTGTAGGAAAATCCCAACGGTCAGGAGCACGTGATTTACTATGCTAGTAAGAATCTTATGGATTCTAAAACCCGATATTCACGCATGAAGAAATTAGCATTGGCCACGGTCATTGCTGTTCAAAAAATTTGTCACTACATTTTGCTCCCCACACCCATTGTATTGGTAGACCAAAACCCTATGTATTACATCCTGACTCGTCATGTGCTCGGGGGAAAGTACTCCCGATGGATATTCATACTGCAGGAGTTTGATCTAGAATTTGCTAAAGCCACATCAAAGAAATCCTTGGTCTTTATCGAGCTCTGTTGGAGTAGGGTCCCGCAGCTACAAGAAAAGATGCTATATCAGAAGAAGAAGTCAAAAGAAGACAGTACCTGAGCGGCCGAGAAGAGAGAGCTCAACCACTACACTTAAGGAAGCGGCGAAGATAGGAGGGCTCAGCTACCCTCATAAAGGAAAAGGAGAAACGGGCCGAGGTATTGAAGACAAAGGACAGTAGGAAGCGGTGCCCATACCCACGATCAAAACCGGGAAGCGTGGAAGACTGCAGGAAGCTGTGGTGTGACGGTAAGCGGCAGCCAACAGTACAGATGCACCGACTGTCATGGTTAGGGTTTTTTGGGTTACTATTGGGAAAGGCCCACAGTTTTGTAATGGCAAGACCTTCGGGCCACCTATATAAGGATGTATTTTGTAATGTAAAAGGTTAGATAGTGAGACAATTGGGTAGCTGCTTAGATAGTCAGTCATGAGGTAGGTTCTAAGTCATTTAGCTAGCCAAGTGTCTCTAGGGTCTCTGTATTATAATATTTAAGCTCTAGTTCTGTTATCCAGTCTGTAGTTATCTTACTATAACCAGTAGCTGGCTCCAAGAGCATGTATGTAACAATCCGCAGGGATTGAGAGAGAGAGGAGGAGTATATTGTAAGAAGGCAATATAAAAAGGAAGAAGAGATCTAAGAGAGAAGGGCTCCCAGGTGTGTGTGGAGTTTCCCAAAAGATCTCAGGCTGCATAGTAGGTTGCAGCGGACTGTGTTTACCCTCTCAAGATATAATATAAAAACCAATTCCTGTGGATGTAGCTTCCCCCCTGGAGGTGAACCACGTAAAATCCGTGTGTTGTGCGACTATTTCATATGTTTGTGCTTTACTTATGTGTTATCTGTTACCTGTTACATGAATGTTGCTTATCAGTGATGAATGTATGTATGTTATGCTTCAGTTATAGCGCATAGAAGGTTAACCGCAAGTTGAATGTATCAAGTAGTCTGTATATGAGTTTATCAGTGCTTGGTTCATGTTAGTTGACAGTTATTGCATTAAGTGACTCCGATATATGAGTTCCGGGAGTTTGGTATAGTTGATGTTAAGCATATTAGACTATAGGAGTCTAGGTGAGGTTTTTAGCTTAACTAATATACTAAGAGAGAATCCTATGGGTCGTGAGAGCCATATTGAAGTCTCACCATAAAGGATATTGCAGTATAGAAAGGCGATATCACACTGCCAGAGGAATCGTGGTGTGAGATATCGTAGTATAATAGGTTAGCCGAGGAGATAGTTTGCGCATCGCTCTAGAGGAAACGATGCAATAAGAGACTTCTCCCTCCCAGGGCCAGAAAGTAAGAAAGGTCACCATTACAGAGAGAGATCCCGTGGGCTAAGAAGAGTCGCAAGACCGATAGGATGCTACAGAACCCGGTTGAGGACACTTGAGTCTTCAGGTACCCCATCTAAGATCACTTCGAGTGAGAATTCAGGCTGCTCTACAGTCTATCGTCGAAAGGGCCGGTGAGCTAGGGGTTTTGTTGGTACATAACAAGTAAACCCGGGTCTGCCCCGAAGAACCAACAAATGGTTCTGTTTCCGACTTTGAAAACATTGACGAGCAAATGTTCTGCTGGAATCTTACTAAAGAAGAACTTAACCACTAGGTTGAGTCTACAGAGAAAGAATTTGCTGAAAAAGAAAACAAGAGTCCTAGACTGAGTACAGAGGATTGGTTACAAAAACATATCTTCACTGATCTACATACGATATTTTTTGTGACCTATTCAAATGAGTTGTACGACTGGTTATCAAAGTTGATTGATCAGAACATATTCAAGAAGAAAAGGAACATTTTCTGGACACCGGAGCTGATTCAGACCATGAAGAGTATAGATAATCCCATTTCATGGGTAGTAGACTTCTGGCTTGCGAGTTTTCTAGAAGGATTCATTACAGAGTTTGCAGTCGATCAAAGAAAAAGCTTTAGCGAAGCAGAGAGGTACTTCTTCAAAGGCTACCGTGGTAAGTACCTAAGCTCTTTAAACTTGTTCATTAAGATGTTATTACATGAAAAAGGAGTAATGGATTTATTCTCGGATGAATAAGCTAAGTCAGTGTAATGTCACAAGAGTTTGAGAGTGATTTTGATGAAATTGGATGTACACGTAGTGGTAAGAAATATAAAGTAGATTTCAGATCTTCTCTCTTTGAAAATAGATCAAACAGCACTAGAGAATAGAGTCACAGTAATATAGATAGACCAGTAGGAGGTATCCCTTACCACCCTTATACCCCGCAGGAAACAACCAGGACTCAGAGTAATCCCGTAGGAACTACATCTAGTAGTTCACATACAGTACCTACTACCGCTACATCACCTACACCTACACTGCCAAGTGGTAGTAATACAGCAAATCAACATCCACCACATAGAAACAGAATGGGGGATGACATGAAGTTAACTACCTTCAAGGGTATAGGGGCAGAAGACCCAGAACAGCATTGGTTCCTATGTGAAGCCATATGGACCATTAAACAAATCCAGGATGATAACATTAAACTTTTCTAGTTGGTCACTACACTTAAAGACAAAGCCTTAACATGGTATATGAAGTATACAACAGCGCCAGCCAGAACACTCGTACAGATCAAGACCACAATGATTAAAGAATTTAAGAAACCTAAGTCTGAGTCACAGTGTATCACAGAGCTTAAAGACATTAAACAGTCACCTACAGAGTCAGTATGGGACTTTGATCATAAATTCAAAGCTCTTATAGACCAGGTTAGCTTTGAGTTTGCGCCAGAGCAGCATAAGGAATGGTTCATCGCAGCACTGCTTCCTCACATTAGACTTCCATTAATGCAACAGAGACTCCATATGCAGGATGAAGCATTGGAGATGGCAATGAAACTAGAGGCTTCACCTCTAGCTAAGACCAGTACAGGAATGACAAGCTTACAGAACCAATTAGCCAATCTCACGTTACATATGCATGAGATTAAGAAAGGAAAAGAGCTTGCACAAGAACTATGGTGTATAAAGTGTAAAGGACAGGGCCATACTAAGGATAATTGTCCAGTATTTGTACAATATTTAGCAAGTGGGGCTCCTAACCCCCTATTACAGACTCAAGGGCCGTGGTGTGAACTCTGCAGAACAAGAGGACATCGACCACCAGAATTCCCTTTACTTTAGAAGTATGTACAAACCCCTAAGAACTTATATTGTAACTTCTGTATAGAGTCCAGTCAGAAATAGCAGGTCCAGCAGCAGGACCACAGCATGAAGAGGCTCATGTTGGTCGTGGAGGAGGATTCAGAGGACGAGGCCGTGGAGGAGGCTTTGGCCATGGAGAAGGCTTTGGCCATGGCTGTGGACCTATTACTTGTTACAATTGTGGAATTGTAGGACATTATGCTAGGGACTGTCAGAACCCTAGTACAACATGTAAGTATTGCAAGTCCTATGATCACCCTATAGAAGAGTGTCTGATCTTGATAGCCAAGATTAGGGAACCTAAGCCAGTAGTACACCAGAACATCCAGCTTATTGCTGCTGAGAAGACAGAGCTAGAACTAAGAGTCAATATAGTGACTCGCAGCAATGCTTCTACTAGTAGAACATCGCAGGACGATACAAAAAAGAATACAGGTTCACAGTGGGTGCGCAAAGCAACTAATAAATCAACACACTCGACCTGCATAAGAACAAAGAAACGTTTCAGCAAGCAAAAACTTTCTTTACTGAACCTATAGCATCGGGATCGTAGGTACTGCCGCACAGGGGCATACCACAGCAAGAACCTTGTGGCATTAGTCCTATGCAGATATCACAGGCTACCACATCTTGAAGATGCGAAGAGGATGAATCAACAGGAAGTGTACAATCCTTCCTGTGGAGCTGCTTGAAACTCGTTAGAAATGAGAAAGATATCAGAGAGCTTCAGCACATCATAGATCAATGTCAGCCATCTTCTTCCCTGAGTAGTGCGTAGCATGCTGTTCATAATATTATGGGACATACAAGAACAGGAAGAGAGATGAGACTCACAGCACAAGTTGGAGAATTTGAAATGGATGAGGTAATCCTAGATTTAGGATCAAAGGTAAATGTTCTGACTAAGCAGACATGGGAACAGATGGGTATCCCTAAGTTAGTCAGATTGCCTATCCATCTGCGCTTAGCCAATCAGTAGCAGGTATCACCACTAGGTCGATTACCGCAGGTACCAGTTGATATTGACGGAGTTCGCAGCTTTGCAGACTTTGAAGTTATATAAATCATTGGCGATAGTAGACCATACCCAGCTTTACTAGTTATTGATTGGGAAATTGATAACATGGCTTTTATCAACCTAAAGAAAAGACAAATGACCTTTGAGGATAAGCAGATCTGGGTCATCGCACCGTTGGATCCTTTCCAAGGTCCTCGCTACATTGAACCTATCAGGGAAAAGGAGGAGGCATGCAACATGGAAAGCCTTTATCAGATGAATGCTAATCAAAGTGATTACATCAACCCCACCACAGAAGGAAATATTAGTTGGAGATGCGACAGCTCATGCACATCAGACTCGGATGTTGGTCTAGAGAACTGGCAGAACAGACTTTACGAAGTCTCAGCTCGCAGATGTACGTTTATGACTAAGTCACTGCGATGGATTGGCGCAGAGATCATTGATATTCCGTCATTTCATGGATTAGCAGATGTCAATGACTTTTTACAGCAGTTTGAGTAGGAAATTCCTCAGGAACAAAGGATGACAACTATGGACCTTGCAGTAAAAGCCACACCTGCAAAATGGTGTCATGCACATAAAGAACATATCACATCATGGGATGATCTTAAGAGACTGATGGTGATCATATTTTCTAACGACAAGGGGCCGTTATAGTAGAAATACACATGAGAGAGTGACCCCAGGTCACATATTCAGATTTGCGAACAAAGTTCACTTATTCATTCACACTTTAGACACAATTCCAAGGAATCGGTACACTGAGACAGAGTTGCGCAGAGAAACCATCACATGGCCACTTATGATAGATAGCTTCCTACTCACTTTCACTTTTGAATCCGAGTATCCAAGCATTGATCAGGCTCTAGATGTAATCAAGACTAAGGTATTTGACGACTGTACCCTATCAGTGCCTGCTCAGCCTGATTGGGCCAACCAGTTGGAACATGCGCTAGAATGTTACAACTTCACAGCAGAACCAGATGATGAGGATGATAATCCTCGTAGTTTCAACATTCCCGAGTCAGAAGGGACTCGCGACGTTTATGGACCTAGACTAGAAATTCTAGCTATCACAAAACCTATCAAGATTAAAAAGATCAATATTGGCACAGAAACAGAACCTAAGTTTGCCTCTATTGGAAACTATTGGAATGATGAAACAGTAGGACACATCGCAGATCTCTTACATGACTATCAAGACCTATTTCCCACTAAGTTCCCAGAGATGAATGGAATAGTAGGAGATTTGGGAGTCATGCGCATACCATTGAAAGAGGATGCTAGACCAGTTAAGCAGCGTCCATATAGATTGAATCACCGCTATAAAGAAAAAGTTAAGGATGAAATTGATAAGATGCTAGTAGCAGGAATCATTGAGCTAGTAGAAGAAAGCAAATGGGTTAGTCCCATGGTTGTGCAGGAAAAGAAAACCAAAGGAGAAATCAGGATTTGTGTCAACTTGCACAAACTCAACAACGCATCACTTCATGACCCATTTCTGACACCTTTCACTGATGAAGTGTTAGACAATGTGGGAGGACGGGAGGTCTACTCCTTCACTGATGGCTTTTCAAGATATCACCATATCAGAATCCATCCAGAGGATCAACACAAGACCACTTTTGCGACAGAATGGGGCTCATTCCAGCACACGGTAATGCCCTTTGGTCTTAAAAATGCACCAGCTATCTTTTCTAGAGTAGTAGTTGTTGTATTCAAGGAATACATCCATAAATTCTTAGAAGTCTATTTTGACGATTGGACTGTATTCGGATTAATCGACAAGCACATAGGAGATTTAAGGCTCATGTTAGAGAAATGTAAGCAATATCAGATTTCTCTTAACTTGAAGAAATGTATATTCTGTGCACCATTTGGTATTATGTTGGGTCATATTGTTTGCAGACAAGGCTTGATGGTAGATCCTGCAAATATTGCCATCATTGTACATCTCCCAACACCCAACTCAGTCAAGCAATTGAGAACAGTGCTCGGTCATACTGAGTATTATAGAAAATTCATCAAAGGTTATGCAAATATCATAGCACCTACGGGAAAAGTTGTTAAAGAAAGACGTGAAACTCCTATGGAATGAGGAATGCTAGCAAAGCTTAGACACACTTAAAGAGAAGATGGTTACAGCACCCATCTTAGTATTCCCAGATTGGAAGAAGCCATTTCATGTACATGTGGATGCATCTGGCATCACACTAGGGATCGTCTTAACACAGGCAGGAGAAGGAGGTATTGATCACCCTATTGCGTACTCAAGCAGAAAGCTATATACCACAGAAAAGAACTACACCACCACCGAAAGAGAAGGATTAGCTATGGTGTATGCTCTACAAAATTTTAGGCACTACCTATTGGGTGCCCCATTCAAGATGTTTATTGACCATTCTGCTTTAAAGTATTTGGTCAATAAACCAGTATTAGGAGGAAGGATCTGTAGATGGTTACTCTTATTTCAGGAGTATGATTTTGAAATCATTGTAAAACCAGGAAAATTAAATGTCGGACCTAATCATCTGTCGCGAATCGATTCAAGAGAAGAACCAAGTAATTTAGAGTATAATCTGCCAGATGCGCAATTATTTTCTATCCAGATCGTAGATGAGTACTATGAGGATATTATTCAGTTTCTCACTACAGGGTGAGCACCAGTTGACTTTACTAAGCATCAAAAGAAAAAGTTAGTTGTGAAAGCAGCAAACTTCACTTTGATCACTAGACATCTATATAAGTTAGGTCCAGATGAAGTCCTACGCAGATGCGTGATGCCCCACGAGAAAGAGACCATTATCATAGAAGCACACTTAGGTACTGCAGGAGGTCATTTCGCAGGAAAGCCGGCTGCTCAAAAAATCCTGACTGCAGGGTTATGGTGTCCTACTTTGCATAAATACACTAAGGAGTTTTGCAGATGTTGCGATATCTGCCAGAGGGTAGGAAAACCTTCGCGGAGAGATGAAATGCCACTGCGACCATAGATTACGCTGCGAGCATTTGACAATTGGGTTATAGATTTTGTGGGTCCTATCAACCCACCAGGGAAACGAACTGGTGCGAGATACATCATCACAGGAATAGAATACCTCACCAGGTGGGAAGAGGCTAAAGCAGTAAGGAATTGTGATGCTGCTACAGTCGCGCAGTTCATTTTTTAAAACATCATAACTAGATTTGGATGTCTAGTAATTTTGATGAGTGATCAAGGCACACATTTTCTGAACCACACTATTGAGGCCTTGATGGAGGAATTTCAGATCCAACACCATAAGAGCACTCCCTACCATCCTCAAGATAATGGTACGGTGGAGGCATTTAACAAGATTCTAGAAAATGCTCTTACTAAGATCTGTGACAGCCAAATTGTTAGTTTTTTTCAACATTTAAGCTAGCATTATGTTAAGATCTTTTCACTGAGATAATAACAAGCACAACAATCACATAAGCACATCACAAGAGATAAGAGACACAAATATTTTAGGAGGGGAAACCATAAATGGAGAAAACCCCTCAACTTCCTCTAAGATAGTATCACCACAAGATGTGATCCCAAAATAGTAAGATGACCTCCCAACACAACAGCAGCCTTCTATCTTCTGTCAAGCCAAAGTATTTCCTTCTCCAAAGGTGCGCCACACTTGAGAGAGCAAGTGATGTAATTCACAAGTGATAAATAGAGAGACTCTCACTCTCTATTTATATACTTCCGTTGACTTGAAGTGCACTCAACCATGTAGGCTTAACTTACAATTACTTACTCGAGCCTACACCTTAATTAGTGTATAATAACCCAAGTGCCCCGAAACTGTGGGGACTGACCTAATGACTTGACAAGACTTGTTTACATTAATAATCCTCCTGATCGAAACATCGGGGTAAGACAATATGACTCAAATACATAATAGAAACATCCCGAAATAAACATCGGGTTACAATATATAAAATACATATAAGAATACATTCCGAAGTTACATATACATCAACACTCCCTCTTAACTACGAAGGTATTCTTTTGACACAATTTTCAGCACTGGTCTTCTTCTCTGTATCACTAGATCATGTTCGTCTTCAAGTCATCTCTGTCATCAAGTCTTCTTCATATTCAAGTCATCTTCATCTTCAAGTCATCTGGATCTGGATCATCTCTCGATCTGGATCATCATAGGACATCATCACAGGATCTAGATCATCACTCGATCTGGATCATCATCACTGAATCTAGATCATCACTTGATCTGGATCATCATCACTGGACTGGATCTGGATCATCACTCGATCTAGATCATCACTGCTGGATCTGGATCATAGCTCGATCTGGATCTCCACTGGTCATCATCATGTGTGTACTATCTCGTCATAGGAAGTTCTACAGAGCCAGCCCTTTTTCATGTTGGTTGTAGGCCTACTCTCATGTAGGTCTTCGCCCAGCACTTACATCTGACCTGCTCGTCAGAAAGGCACGCCCAGCACTCACATCTGGTCATGTAGTAAACTACAATCACATCAGAAAGGCCCAGCACTCACATTCACCAGCATGATAGGACACATCAACTATCATCTGTGAAATGGCTCAGCACTTATATTCACCAGCATGGTAGGACACCTCAACTACCATCTATGAAATGGATCTGCACTTATATCTAACCA
>LPNX010367218.1:10133-24593 GCA_001517045.1 Pseudotsuga menziesii | reverse complement strand
AGCTGTCCAATGTACTCCTTTTCTGAAAACAGTGGAGGGAAACTCCCGGAACAGGAAGCCCTAATTTTCTGATTTCTTCTGCAGAAATGCCTGTTACTGCTTCTATGATATCTCTGAAATTACTGATTCTCTGTGTCTGTAATTTCTCACTGAGGTAACCTAGCATGTTTCTGATCCAACACCATAAGTTTCATCAGAATTGGTTTCACCATTTGGGATTTATGATCCTTTTCCTAAGGTGACCTGTTACAGGACTGTTCAGAACAGCGAAGTTGAACGGCATGCCACATGTCACTGGTTCATCTTCTGAGTCTGAACCTCAGACCACATAAATTAAATTCCGTTACCTTTCTACAAAATCTTCAATAATTTCATTTGGACCTCTGTATCCCAAGATATTGCATATCTCCCCAGGTGTCTTGTTTATGGATGATTTCTGGAAGAGGATGGAACCCTAACTTGGAGAGATCATATCTTCCAGAATATAGCGAATCAGAGGCTGACCATTGGACACAGTGTTCATCAGGATTTTATCTTCGGCCCCTGAAATTTTTAGCTTTTGAGACTTCGCCAATATCAGAATATAGCGACTGTACCAAAACTTAGCAGTTTTAGTATTTAGGGTTTCTCCTAGCTAGGGGTCAAACTAGGGTTTGACTTTCCCGAAGATTTACCCAACCAAATTTCTTGACCCAGGTCTCTAAATTTCGGTTTTGAAGAGGAGAAAAATCCTATTCTAGTCTCACCCAAAAATTCCTCTTCTGTAGAAATCCCTAATTTCCACATCGAAACTAAAAATGATTGAAATTGAATTCCGCATCGACAGAAAGATGCACCCTTCAATGGAGAGTCATCCTAGCATATTTTTTCTGAAAATCTGTGGAGGAAGATCCACAAAATAGGAAGCCCTAGTTTTTGTAGCTGCATAATGTCTTCTTCTCAGGTTAGCTCTGATACCATGTTATTTTTTTTCAACATTTAAGCTAGCATTATGTTAAGATCTTTTCACTGAGAGAATAACAAGCACAGCAATCACATAAGCACATCACAAGAGACAAGAGACACAAATATTTTAGGAGGGGAAACCATAAATGGAGAAAACCCCTCAACTTCCTCTAAGATGGTATCACCACAAGATGTGATCCCAAAACAGTAAGATGACCTCCCAACACAACAGCAGCCTTCTGTCTTCTGTCAATCCAAAGTATTTCCTTCTCCAAAGGTGCGCCACACTTGAGAGAGCAAGTGATGTAATTCACAAGTGATAAATAGAGAGACTCTCACTCTCTATTTATATTCTTCCGTTGACTTGAAGTGCACTCAACCATGTAGGCTTAACTTACAATTACTTACTCAAGCCTACACCTTAATTAGTGTATAATAACCCAAGTGCCACGAAACTGTGGGGACTTACCTAATGACTTGACAAGACTTGTTTACATTAATAATCCTCCCGATCGGAACATCAAGGTAAGACAATATGACTCAAATACATAATAGAAACATCCCGGAATAAACATCGGGTTACAATATATAAAATACATATAAGAATACATTCCGAAGTTACATATACATCAACACAAATAAATGATTGGGACCTCAGGGTTAATGCTGTATTATGGGCTTATAGGACTACATGCAAGAAACTTACAGGACACACACCTTTCAGCTTAGTGTATGGACAAGAGGTTTTTATGCCTATGGAATATTTTATTCATGTTTTAAGAGTTGCTCAAGTTACCAAGATAGCTGATATAGATATGATGAATGAAAGGCTAGCACAGCTGCTTGCCTTAGAGGAAGACAGATTCATCGCAGGATTTCATCAGAAAGTGCAGAAGGAACAAGAGAAAGCTTTGCATGACAGGCACATCAAGAGCAAGAGTTTCTAGATAGGAGACCTAGTGCTCCTATATGACAGTAAGTTTGTTAAGTTCCCAGGGAAGTTCAAGACACATTGGTTGGGGCCATATCAGATTCAGTATGTTACAGAAGGAGGTGTCGTTCAGCTCAGCAAACTGAATGGGGAACTTCTTCCTACATTGATTAATGGCAGTAGGCTTAAGCTCGATAGTGACACCCACTCCACCCCTCCGCCCTAACCCAGACAGCTTTGAATGTGCAGATGCCCAGTGTAGTTGAAAGGAGGCATCGCACCGGTAATTAGTCTACACCGGCAGGTAAAGAGTTCTAAGTATTCTAAGTATAAGGAATCGCATGAGGAAGGTTTATTTTGCGCAAGCCATAGGATGCTTGCAGAGGTGAGAGTCAAAAAATATATATATATATATATGTTGCGCAAGTCATAGGACGCTTGCGGAGTTTTTGAAACGTTGCGGAGTTTCATGCCAGCATGCTGGTTCAGAACGATGCGGTGTGACATCGTAGCAATGTGATGCTCCCTGTCCCACATAGACAAGTTCGAACAGAGACAAAGGGCCAATCACTTTGCCTTCTGACAAGCAGTTAATCCAGAAATGACCGGTATACGTTACCCTAGATTTGGCAATAGTATAATGATTTTTCCAGATTTGCTAAATCTTGGTAGAGACCGGTGCCTATGCACAAGTTTCGAGGGAAATTTGATCGAATTTTCAGCAATTAATGAGGATCAAAACAACGGGTATTGTCTTGTCCATGCAATTAATACCACCGATGGGTCTAGCTAGATGATCGTTGTTTCGAAGAGTATCACCTTGATTATAAATTCAGAAGATCATTCACTCAGAAGGGTTACTTTTGCGATTTCTGAGAGTTATAGAGAAATTTGTAAGAGTTTCCCCTGTGAAGAGATACTGCAGTTACAGAGTGCTGGTTTTCCCCAAATTCGCAGCCATTGCTAGATCAAAGTATTGCACCGAGTGGTTTCTATCTGAGACAAAACCTTTAGAAGACATTGTGCAAATATTCCAGCGTGGTGGCCTTGCGTCCACTATGACGATGCCGCCCAGGGTTGCGAAAGTAGGTACATCATAGGTCAGACAGCCGCCAAGGATGAGGAGTCAATCTCAGATAGTAGAAGAGTCCAAACCAGAGCTGGAGGAAGAAGTTCATATGGCAACAGAATACATCATACCACGAGTTGAGGACGCACTAGAGGTAACCATTCCCAAGGGTGCTAAGTTTCCTGCTCCCCTTCAGCCGATTGATTCCCATGTCAAAGAAGATGGAGATCTGTTAGGATATGCCCCTGTTCTCAAATTTATAGACTATAACCTTGGAGACAATAAGACATATCCTCAGTTTTGTCTAGATTAGTATCTTACGGTTCATAGGAACCCAAGGACCGGCACAGATGATTTTGTTCCTATGGAACATGTCCAGATTCTTGAGCAGTCGAGCCTGCTCAACTTGTTGAGAACACCACATTTTGGATGAGGTGTAGAGGTTAATGTCGTGGTGCGTGTGCTACTTTCTTTTGTACATGGAGGTTACCTCTATCTAGGTAACAGGATCAATCTGAACGTTGATCTGATACACCGCATCACCGGGCTGTCCAAAACCAGTAAGGACCCTCAGACACATATATCAGGTAAGAGCAAGGATTCCAAGCTACCAGCAACCCTAGTTACCAAGTATAAGCTACAAAGAGGAGGTCAGGCTTATGACCTCCCAGCAATACTAGACGATACACTCATATTTATAGCCAGTATGCTCGCAGGCAGACTGTTAATGAAAGTGCGGCCAAACGAAGTCACAGGATCAGTAATTCACCTTTCCATACAAGTCGCGTAAGGTGAACAATTTAACTGGTGTTTATTCTTATTAAATATTTTTCTGCAAGATTGTTTGCCAGCACAGGATGAGCCGAGACACCCCTTCCATTTCTCGTGGCTACTCATATTATGTGCATTCGTCGGATGGAAAGAACCGCCCCATACCCAGTTTCTACAACTACAAAGCAGCGAGCCCAGAAGCGCCCGCTATGCAAACTTATGGGAGAGCACCAGCCCAATAAAGAAAAAGATCAATATGATAGTATTCTATGAATAATATAAGCTGTTAAAGAGAGTCATCCAGGAGACACCAAGGATCAACATAGAGATTATGGACATGTATGATAATCGGCTTGATTTCATGGTAGACAACCATACAATCTACCTAAGGCCAAAAGGGTCTAGAACGGATAATTGGGCAAATGGTTCATTCAGGATGATAGCATAGGATATAGAAGATGTCATCAAAGACTTTGATGAAGACTAGAAGAGGGCATTAGAATATGCCATAGCACTACCACTAGGTTCCACACAGACAGACCCATCGGACAAAGGCAAATACAAAGTGGCGTACCAGACAAAAGATACAGCAGAAGCGCCACCACTAACACAAAAGAGAAAATATGCCGAAGAGGTGTCACTAGGGGCACCAAAGAAGAAGAAAAAAACAAAATCCTCAAAGGAACCTATAGAGACCATATTTAAGGAGGATGACTATGAATTCATTGCAACAAGATTGCAATATGCGATGAAGGAATCATTTCAGGCGATGCAAACATCACAGGACAAGCTACAGAGCGCGGTTGATCAGCAGCTTTCGGATTTGAAAGCACTAATAGAGAAGACTACCACAATGCAGAGTCCACCAGTCCAAGTGACGGCAGGAGAAATTTCAACACCATCGACTTCCCGTGAGGAAGTCTTGGCAAAGGATCGCATCAATACAGTTCTAATACCGTCAGGGAGCATCTGACTCCTTGCTTTGATGATCGATGTACAGATAAAGGTTAGACAACCTGTCGAGGTTAATCTAGCCCAGTTTCCTGTTGATCAATTACAGATGGTCCAACAACAGATAGCCACAGAACTCAGGGATAGAGAGCTTGCGACTTATAAACAGAACACTTAGTTGAGGAAACAGAATGCAGAGATCACCACAGGCCTGCACAAACAGATGGAAGAGTTAAGAGTACATGAAGAAAAAGAACAGGATCTCAGTTAGGTCCTACATAACATTGCACTGGAGTTACCCCAGTGTAACATAGAGTTTTCCTTACCTCTACCCCAGAAGGTAAGAAGAATTGCAGACAGAGCAAAGGCTCTGGAAGAGACAGTGGTCAAGATGGAGGAAGACCACAGGGCCCAGATTGCTGAGCTTGAGGCTCGAGCACCAGCGACACCTCGGGCAGAAAAGGGAGCAAGGGCAGAGGCCTTTAGACTTGCTTCAACATAGATGAAGAGTCGCATAGATGGCGCATAGTTATTACTAGCTGATGCAACGAAGACATGGTCAAAGCTAGATGAGCTCCCAGATAGACTAGAATTGCAGCAGAGTATCCAGCACATAGAGAAGACCACAGCAGCAATAAAGGAAGAAGTCAAGAGCTTAGGAGCTCTTGCAAAGATGAAGAAGATGACAAATATTAACCATTTGTAACAGGAAGCATAGCGGTTAAGAGCAAAGGAGATACAGTTTAATAACCTGCTTCAACCATATCAAGAACAAATCACAGAGCTGGTCGATGCAGTTGAGCAGAAGGTTAAGGAGTTCACTACAAGCAAAAGTGATATTGATGTTACAGAATATTCCAGCATTAGTCAAGCTATGCTTGAAATGGCACAAGAGTGTGTCGAGTTTATGAATAAAGAAGTCACAGGACTTCGCGAGAAACTTACAAAGACTTTGCAGGAATCCAAGGAGAAGGTACAGTAGGAGAAGCTAGTTGTTAGTGGCTCAGGGACGAACCACAAGTAAGTGTTAGGGGACTGTTGGAGTAGGGTCCCATAGCTGCAGTAAAAGCTTCTATATCGGAAGAAGAATTCAAAAGAAGATAGTACCTGAGCGGCCAAGAAGAGAGAGCTCAACCACTGCACTTAAGGAAGCGGTGAAGACAGGAGGGATCAGCTACCCTCATAAAGGAAAAGGAGAAATGGACTGAGGTATTGAAGACAAAGGACAGCAAGAAGCAGTGCCCATACCCACGATCAGCACTGGGAAGCATGGAAGACTACAGGAAGCTGTGGTGTGACGGTAAGTGGCAGCCCACAGTACAAACGCGCCGACTGTCACAGTTAGGGTTTTTGGGTTACTGTTGGGAAAGGCCCACATTTTTGTAATGGAGAGACCTTCGGGCCACCTATATAAGGATGTATTTTGTAATGTAAAAGGTTAGATAGTGAGACAATTGGGTATCTGCTTAGACAATCAGTCGTGAGGTAGCTTCTGAGTCATTTATCTAGCCAAGTGTCTCTAGAGTCTTAGTATTGTAAGAGTTAAGCTCCGGTTCTGTTATTCAGTCTCTAGTTATCTTACTATAACCAGTAGTTGGCTCCAAGAGCATGGTAACAATCCGTAGGGATTGAACAATCCGCAGGGATTGAGAAAGAGAGGAGGAGTATATTGTAAGAAGGCAATATAAAAAGGAAGAAGAGATCTAAGAGAGAAGGGCTCCCGGGTGTGTGTGGAGTTTCCCAGAAGATATCAGGCTGCATAGTAGGTTGCAGCGGAACTGTGTTTACCCTCTCAAGATATAATATAAAAACCAGTTCCCATGGACGTAGCTTCCCCCCTGGAGGTGAACCACGTAAAATCCGTGTGTTGTGCGACTATTTCATGTGTTTGTGCTTTACTTATGTGTTATCTGTTACCTGTTACATGAATGTTGCTTATCAGTGATGAATGTATGTATGTTATGCTTCAGTTATAGCGCATAGAAGGTTAACCGCAAGTTGAATGTATCAAGTAGCCTATATATGAGTTTATCAGTGCTTGGTTCATGTTAGTTGACAGTTATTGCGTTAAGTGACTCTGGTATATGAGTTCCGTGAGTTCAGTATAGTTGATGTTAATCATATTAGACTATAGGATTCTAGGTGAGGCTGTTAGCTTAACTAATATACTAAGAGAGAATCCTTTGGGCCGTGAGAGCCATATTGAAGTCTCACCATAAATGATATCGCGGTATAGAAAGGCGATATCGCACTACCGGAGGAATCGCGGTGTGAGATATCGCAGTATAAGAGGGTAGCCGAGGAGATAGTTTGTGCATCACTCTAGAGGTAGCGATGCGATAAGAGACTGCTGCCTCCCAAGGCTAGAGAGTAAGAAAGGTCGCCATCGTAGAGAGAGATCCCATGGGCTAAGAAGAGTCGCGAGACTGATAGGATGCTACAGAACCCGGTTGAGGACACTTGAGTCTTCAGCCACCCCATCTAAGATCACTTCGGGTGAGACTTCAGGCTGCTTTGCAATATATCGCCGAAAGGGCCAGTGAGCTAGGGGTTTTGTTGGTACATAACAAGTAAAACCGGGTCTACCCCAAAGAACCAACAAGCTCATGTGTGATCTTCCTTGTGCTTCGATGGAATCTGAGCCCAGTGATTCATTTCCAGATGAATTCTTGTTCCTGATAAGCACTACTGACCCATGGTATGGAGATTTTCTCATTTATCTCCAAACACAAAGATTTCAGCCAAATCTATCCCATGATGATTGTCGTCGTATACGTCACCACGCAAAATACTAACTCATCTTGAATGACACTTTGTATAGACGTGGGATCGATTATGTTCTTCGGCGATGCCTAACCCATGAGGAAGATGAACAAGTGTTGAATTATTGCCACTCTAGAGCATGTGGCGGTCATTTATATGGGATGGGTACAGCCCAGAAAATCCTTCGCGCTGGCTATTTCTAGCCTTCAGTCTTTAAATACTGTCACGAGGCTGTCAAGAAATGCCCACCTTGTCAACATTTTTATCCAAAAAAGTGCACTCAACCTGCTCCACTATACCCCGTCATTGGCGTTGGCCCATTTTCCAAATGGGGGGTTGATTATATGCATTGTAAGCCTACCTCAGCTGGGGGGCATGGTTACATCATCGTAGTCGTCGACTATTTTACAAAGTGGGTTGATGCCATGCCTACATATGAGGAAGATGGTAAGACTACCGCTCTCTTCCTGTTCAATCATGTGATAGCTATATTTAGAGTCCCACAGTCCATAGTTATTGATCATGAATCACATTTTTGTAATCAAATGATGGAGGAAGTAAGTGCCAAGCTAGTTTTTCGCCATGAAAACTCTACCCCCTATTATCCGCAAGATAATGGTCAGGTAGAGGCCATTAACAAAGTTTTTAAAATAATGCATTGTTGGATGGTTGGAGACTATAAATCCAACTAGCACCATATCCTTTTCTCCGCTCTTTGGGCCTACAGGACTTCGGTGAAAATAGCTACTGGTTTCACACCTTTCCAGCTTATCTATGGACTTGAAGTTGTCTTACCGATTCAATGTCATATTCCATCCTTGAAACTTGTCGTCGAACTTCTCCCAAACACTTTCATAGAGGAAGAGATATTTTTATACTTGAACAACCTTGACGAAACTAGGAGAGATGCTGCCTTGGCTAATGAGGCACAAAGAAACGCGCCAAGACACAGTATGATAAATCTGTCCATCCTCATTCCTTTAACGAGGGTGACCTAGTTTTGACTTACGATCAGAGATACGACAAACAAGGGAAAGGAAAGTTTGAATCCATGTGGTACGGTCCTTTCATTATTTCTAAAGTTTTAGAGAAAGGGGCCTACGAGCTTGTAAACTACGATGGAATCCCTTTAGGACAGCCTCACAATGGGTTATACCTGAAGAGGTACTATGCCTATATCTCTCTTGGATAGTATCTTGTATATATGTACATTGCTTGACTTTCATTGTGCTTAAGTATTTTGAATATGGTTTTGAGTTTAGTGTCTGTATCTATCTATACCATGTTTTGGTCATGTAGAGAAAATGGCTTTCTACGGCTTCGCTGATGGTGCTTATTAGTTTTTCAACATTAAGCTAGAATTATTAGGATCTTTAACTAAGAGAATAACAAGCACAACAATCAAACACAAGAGACAATGAACACAATGTTTTTCCTCGGGGAAACCATATATGGAGAAAACCCTACAACTTCCTCAGAGATAGAATCAGCACCAAAATAGAAAATCCCAATACAATAAGTGATCTCCCGATAGCAGTAACATTCTTCTTATCTAGCCCCAGTGTCTTCTCCTTCCTCAACTATGCGCTACACTTGAGTGTGTATGAGTTGTCTGATAAATAGAGACTCCAGTTCTCTATTTATACTAATCCCGGCATGACTAAAACCCCACTATGTCCGACCTCTACTAGGAGATTCTAATAACCCTAGTGCCCCGAAACTGCGGGGACTTTAACCCTTAGACAATCGGAGGGTTACCCACTAGTACTTGACATGAATTGTTTACATTATAGATCCTCCCAATCAGAACATTGAGGCATGAAAACATGAATCAATTACATAATAGATGCATCCTGAAATAAACATCGGGTTACAAGACATAAGATACATAAATGAATACATTCTGAAGTTACAAATACATCAACACTCCCTCTTAACTAGGAAGGTATTCTTTCGACACAATTTTCAGCACCGGTCTTCTTCTCTGCATCAACTGGATCATCTTTTCATCTTCATCTTCAAGTCTTCTTCATCTTCGATTCTTCTTCGTCTTTGAGTCTTCAAGTCATCTTTTTCTTTAAGTATTCTACGTCTTCAAGTCTTCTTCTTCTTATTTATCACGGGATCTGCAGCATCATGACTACTGGCTCATCACTGTTGGATCATCACTCGATCTGGATCGTCATCAAGTCTGGATCATCTCATCTGGATCACTTGATCTGGATCATCGAGTCTGGATCATCATCACAACTGGATCGTCACTTGATCTGGATCATCATCAAGTCTGGATCATCTCATCTAGATCACTTGATCTGGATCATCATCAAGTTTAGATCATCATCTGCTATCTCATAATGGTGCTATCTCGATTCTTCTCGTCATAGGAAGTTCTTCAGAGTCAATCCTATAGGCCTACCCTTCATGTAGGTCTTCATCAGCGCTTATATCTGACACTTAAGTCAAAATGGCCCACCCAACTCTTACATCTAACCTCATCTTGTCAGAAATGCACGCCCAACACTCACATCTGACCTCATCTTGTCAGAAAGGCTCAGCACTTATATCCGACCATGTGCAAGAACATCACATCGGAAAGGCTCTGCACTTACATCTGACCTCATCCTGTCAAAAAGGCACAGCACTTACAATTGACCATGCTCGAAAGCACCGCATCTAAAAGGCTCAACACTTACAATCCAACCATGCACGAAGCACTGCATCAAAAAGGGATCAGCACTTACAATCTGACCATGCATGAAGCACCGCATCAGAAAGGTCATGGCACTTACAATCTGACCATGCATGAAGCACCGCATCAGAAAGGGCTCTGCACTTACAATCTGACCATGCACAAAGCACCACATTAGAAAGGGCATGCACTCACATCTGATCATGGAGGAAATAATCCTACCATCACATCATAATGGTCCCCAGTCCTAGACTAAGCTACCTGGTAACTTACCAAGCACCTCCATTCCCAGAATGGCAGTTTCCCTTACATCTAACCTATTTGTCAGAATGGCCAACACTCACATCTGACATGGGAGGAACCTAATCCTTTAGCCATTACAGAATGGTTCAGCCCTTACATCTGATCAAGTGGGAACACATCCCTCTATCACATCAGAATGGATTCTCAGTCCTAGACTGAGTTTTCCTGGTAACTGACCAAGTGTCTCCATTCCCAGAATGGTAGTTGCCCTTACATCTATCCTACTCGATAGAATGGACAGCACTCATATCTGACATGGAAGAAACCAATCCTCTCACCATGACAGAATGGATCAACCCTTACATCTGACCATGGAAGGAACCAATCCTCTCACCATGTCAGAATGGCTATGGGTCTCATCACTTTCTCTTGGAGGAAACCTCAATCTAGAGAACACCAAGCTTCTCCCTGAAGTACTCAAACTTCATCCTAGCCAATGGATTCATCAATACATCAGCTATCTGTTCCTCCGTCGCAACATACTGGAGCTTCACTCCTCCCCTCTGCACCATATCCCTGATATAGTGATACTTGATCTCGATATGCTTATATTAGAATAATCAACCCATAGTTAGCTACCTTAGACATTAATTAATCCATTTTTGTCTTATTGCCTAGTTTCCATATTCCACCTTATGCAAGTTGTCCTCCACATGTCCAAAGTGGTCAAACTTGCTAAAACTGAGTCATGGAGCACTTGGGAAACCTCTTGGAATCAATTCTTCTTTATTCTTGGCCTTCCTAGTGCATGTCTACTTTTTCTGCTTTATTGCCTGCTTTTGCTGAGTTTTAAGGCAATTGGGAAAGTTTGACTGGGTGAAGTTAACTTGTTTTTTGTCCTCATCATCCTCCACTTTTTCTCCTAATAAAATCATGTATGAGTTGTCCTTCCTTCACCTATTAGCTTGCCTAATTGATTTTTCCAATTCGTGAGCTCCTATACAGATTTGGAAGTTGCTTTATGCACCTATGGGGGATTTGCTTAGATTTAGTAAGCCTTCTTTTGACCAATTCGAATGGAATCCCAATGCATTTGAATATCTCATGTAATTATTTATTTTGGTAGCCTATGAATTCACAGGGTTAGCTATTGTACACTTATTCAATACAGATTAGTGTTCTGCTCCATATTCAGTCTCCTTTGTGTGTAATTTGCATGTGTAATTGGTAATTTTTGTGAGTGTAATTGTTCTAACACCTAGGTTCAATTTCCATAGCTTCGACTTGTCATGGAACATAGGATTCTCTGACAAATTTATGCAACTCTAGTTTTCACAATGTATACAAGTAGCATTCAACTGGAGATCAAATATATCAAACAGTAGCTTCCGTAGCCATACTACCTCACAACTAGCTGAACAAACTGTGACATACTCTGCTTCAGCTGTACTCAGTGCCACATAGAATTTCTTCCTTCTAAACCAAGAGATCACACCTGATCCCATAATGAAGCAACATCCTGAAGTGCTCTTTCTATCGATGGAACTACCTGGCCAATCTGAATTGACATAACCCTCTAGGTTAATCTTCTTATTCGACTCATACTTGAGACCATAATCAATTGTACCCCTTAGGTACCTCAAAATATGCTTTACAACAATCAAGTGAACATTTCTTGGATCTGTCAAGAACTGGATCAAGGTGTTGACAGCAAAGCAAATGTCTGGTCTTGTGTTCGTCAGGTACATCAATGACCCAATCATCCAATGATACATTGTAGCATCAACTGACACTAATGAAGCATCACTGAATAGCTTCAAGTTCGATGCCATAGGTGTGGCCATGGCTTTGCAGTCCATCATCCCAAACCTCTTCAGGATCTCTACTGCATACTTCCCTTGTCCAAGGAAGATTCCATCTACACTCTGCCACACTTCCATGCCTAAGAAATAATGCATCATACCCAAGTCCTTCATTTTGAACTCAGCAGCAAGCTTTCTCTTCATATCAGCAATCAACCCATCTGTACCTATCACAAATAGATCATCTACATATAGTAGAAGCATCACTGGGTTTCCATCTTCAATATTGTATTAAAGGTTGGAATCTGCTTTACTTTTGGTAAAGCCCAAACTGGATAAAAAGTTGTCAATTATGTCGTACCAAGTCCTGGGTGCTTGTTTCAAACCATAGAGGGCTTTCTTCAATCTGCATACATGAGATTCTTTGTCATGTGTCGCAAAACTGAGTGGTTGTTCTACATACACTTCCTCTTCCACTACACCATTCAAGAAAGCAGTCTTGACATCCATCTGGTGTATCTTCCATTTCATCATTCTAGCCAGAGAAAGTACTGATCTGATGTAAGTGTATCTGGCTATAGGTGCAAAGGTTTCTTCATAATCTATTCCTTGTTTCTGAGAGAAACCTCGAGCCACAAATCTTGCTTTATATTTTTCAATGCTACCATCTGCAGCATGCTTGATCTTGTAGATCCATTTGGAAGTTACAACTGACTTCCCTTCTGGTCTTGGGACAACATCTCAAACATCATTCTTCATGATCGATTGATATTCTTCAATCATACCATCCTTCCATTCTTTCCGTTTTGCCACTTCTTCATAACTGGAAGGTTCTTTATCAATGAAATCACATAGTAAAGCTACATACCCGGAGTAGGATCTGGTCCTCTTTATTTCTCTATGATTCTCTTCTAGATCCCTATATCTTTCCACACCTTGGATAAGTTCTCATACCCAAGCAGGTTTCCTCTTATGAGGATTCTTCTCCAGAGGTGGATCTACAGGTCTTTGTGGTTCTTCACATTCTCGATCTTCTTCTTGAATTTCTTCCTTCATGGTTGTATCATGAATTCTGGGTGCTTCTGCTTCTTTAGATTCTTCAGTAGGTCTCTTTCTGGATTTGTTGTAAGTTGTGTCTTCATCAAATGTCACATCCCTGCTGATTTCAATATTCTTGTATCCTGGGAAATATATTCTGTAAGCCTTCGAGCTTTTAGAGTATCCCACAAATATACCCTTGTTTCCTGAAGGATCTAATTTTGTTCTCTTCTCTTTTGAAATGTGTATCTATACAAGACAGCCGAATATTCTGAGATGGATGACTTCTGGCTTCTTTCTGGAGAATACTTCTTCAGGAGTCTTGTTCTCGAGTACTCTATGTGGAGTATGGTTATGTACATACACCGTTGTTCTGGCAGCTTCTGCCCAAAGATGCATAGGAAGATATTGATCATGAAGCATAGCTCTTGTAGCTTCCATGATAGTTCTTTTCTTCCATTCCACAATCCCATTTTGTTGTGGATTATAAGGAGTGGACAACTCCCTCTCACTAGTAGAAAATGAGAAATTAATGACTAAAAAAATGACTAAAATCAGGCTATAAACGACTATTTTTGAATCGGTGACTAATAGTAGCAAATTACCACTATCTTATAGCTAGTCGTATTTCACTAGTCATTAATAGCTTGACTTAGTAGTCACTGATTTAGTCATTGATTTGGTCATTGATAGACAATGATTTAGTCATTGATAGACAATGCTTTAGTCATTGATAGTCAATGATTTAGTCATTGTTTTAGTCATTGATAGTTAATGATTTAGTCATTGATTTAGTCACAGATTTAGTCATTGATTTAGTCACTGAGTTAATCATTCATTTAGTCGTTGATTTAGTCACTGATTGCAACCATTAATGACCAAATATACGACTAAATAAACTACTAAATGTTAACATATTAATGACTAAGCTAAATACGACTAAGATACGAGAAATTAGCTACTAATAGTCGTATATATGTGAATTTAGTCATTTTTGTAGTCACAAATTTATGATAGGGAACGGAGGAATCGAACCACCAACCTCCTGCCTATAATTAGGCAGGTGCTCTACCATTGAGCTAGCACCCTTTAAGAATTTGTTATTGCTTGACAATGATGATATTCAAACAAATTTATGATAGATATCAATCTACAAACTACATAATTATTACTATTACAACTTACCAGTAACTAGTATTTATGAAAGTAGTCATTTACATAGTGGAGAATTGTAAATAAGAAGGAGCTGCGTTGGATG
>LPNX010367191.1:0-18004 GCA_001517045.1 Pseudotsuga menziesii | reverse complement strand
GCATACAAAATCGGCATTTTCTTGAGCAACTGGTTACAAATATATAAACATTTCAATTAAGAAGAGTACAAATAATGGAACATATGCGCGGAACATGTGGTGGTCAGAATTGACCTTACAAAAAAGACGAAATTGTTGTTCAGAATAGTTGCAGAACAACAGAAAATGCAGAAATGGCGAGTCCAGGCGAAAACATCCATTCTCGCAATATGAGAGTAATTATATCCATATCCATCTTATAAGAATGTATTCGATCTGTAATAAGTATCCATGGCATTTGTTCTCAGCATTGCGGAAGATCTACTGGGGGCGACTCGAGGCTCAAAAGAGACGTAGGTCCATTGTTCACCACAAAAACCGTCGCCAATCCCCACGTTATGTGCACGTCTAAGTGGCAGTGCATCAGCCAAGCTCTTGCCATACATAATCACCATGTATCAGCGAATCAAGAATATAAGAGATCATTCCAAAGAAAGAAAGAAAGTGTGAATTTATCCATACCAGGATTATCGGCTACGAATCTTATGGCAGCCCAACCGTTCACAGGAACGTTCACAGTGTTGCGCATAGGAGGATCGACGAGGTTAAACTTTTGAGGATCTGTCTGTGAATTATAATTACCAAACCCTGATCCGGCGATGTAAATGTCATAACCATGGAGATGGATAGGATGGCTTTCACCTGCAAAGATATTCGTTCCCTGAAGAATTACTTGCACCGTTGTGTTATAGTTTAGAACTTTGACTCTTGTGCCTTTCACCGGGGACCAAAGGCCTCTGCTTACGTTCTGTGCTGTATAATCGAATTGCACAGGAGGATTGTCTGGGAAGTCCACAGAGAATACTCCTTTCATGCCAAAATGCTGAGCTTGAAGGATTGAAGAAGTTTTTGGGAGCACAAATGACATGTTATTCATACTTGCTGCAAATCTTGATCCGTTGGGACCTCCACAAGACTGTCCTGGGCACTTGATCAATCCTAAACCCACGGTGTAGAACAGATTCTCGTTCACGCTCTGAGGAACGAATACTGGGTGGTCGTGTGAGCCCAAACTTCTAAGAGCATTAGCAAAGCTAGTCGCAGTCTGTGTATCGTTATAGAATGGAAGATTAGGCATGCATGGAGCTGACTTACTGCTAGAGCTTCCTTCGTATTCTAAAATGGCAACGGTAGTGGTGTTATCGAAGGGAACTCCTTGGCCACTGGAATATGCTCGAGCAGCCATGTGATAGAGCACAAGCAGCACAAGCAGGTGATAGAGACGAAACGAAACCAAAGAAAATCTTTACAGTTTGAAAATTTAGTACCTTTTCTGCTCGGAGATGAAGCTGGCTCAGGATACCACCTGCTGAGCTTCAGATCAATATGGCAAACCGTCCAGCGCTCCCTTAGGTCTCAGCGTGCTGAACTCTGAACTCCCTGAACTCTGAACTCCCCGCGTAGAACAGAACAGGGCTGCAATTCTGAAACGTTTGACCATATGAATCCTCACGGCTTAGCTGCACTCCATACGCACCGGTGATTTGACTAACAATTTAAAGCTTGCAGGGTATTGGCATGATCATCCGATCTGGGCGGATCGGCGCCTGCAGGTTCTAGTGGAGCAGGTACGTAGTGGAGCAGGTACGTGGCCCAGCCGAAAATGCAGGTCATCGAAAAAGGACGGGTGAAACGACGTTTCCGATCACAGGTGCCGGAGCCGGGATGGAGCTATGGATGGGGGCATAAGGATGGATGAGCTGACAGAGTCATTTAAGACTCTGCAGCTCTATCGTTAGCTCTCGCCCCAGCGATATACCTCCCCAGCACTGAACCAGACCGTAGATCTTGTGAAACTGACCGGGATCTACAATTGTTCCGGAATCGTATCGATTCTTCGCAGATCCAGATGTAACCTCAGATGACAAACTGGACAAAAGCTGCCGAGCAGCCTGGAGATAGGCAGGGCTGAGCTTATCCAGCATGTACGTTCATGCTGGATAAAACAGCTGGCGTGGTCCCCATATCGTCCCCGATTCTCCACCCATCGGAATCGGAATCGGAAAAACAGCCAGTACTGCTAGCCGTTCACTGCTACAAAGCCATTCCGTTTTGCCTTCCGTTCTGGCGTTCGTCCCAATACAAGGTCATTCCATTTCTCTCATGTCTGACTTCAATGAAGCAACAACCACGCAGCCCTCACCTCAAATTCGAATTTGAATTGTGGTCACTGGTGATCCAAACCTTGCACCAGCGGCTGGCGGCTTTATATTGGGAATTCAAACCCTGTTTCAACGAACCTACCTCAGCAACCTCCAGGATGCAGACATTCAAAACCTGCTTTCTCACTCGACCACTTTGTTCGAGCTTCATACTCCTAAGTGGAAAAACTGCGCTGCCTTTTGGGCTCAATTATGAGTTAACTATGGTGGAAATTTGCAGAAGCCTTGTTGGGATTTTAATTGAATGGAATGATCTTGCTTCCTCTGAAGCTACTCGCCGTGGCATTTATTCTACAGTTTACACCATTTCATTTTACAGTAAAAAAAGATGGTTTCCCCAGTTTCGGCATTGACTCTCAACATTAACATTGCAGGTAAGAAAAATGGGGCTTTAGCCATAGTTAATAAACTATTAAACATTTCGTTTTCTCACTATTTGTACCCTTATTAACAACGTTTTGTTTACATATGCATGTGTGGCGGTTCAGATAAAGACTTCGTGCGTTCACTGGTAAGTTCTAGGCGTAGAAAGGGGATTCTATCACTGTTCTACTGTTAAAGGAGAGCGAAGTACTATTTTGACTGGCCATTTCCAGTATTTGCTGGTTTATCCATTTATTCTCTTAGTGGGCCGTAAGCTCTCAAAGGTTTTCTGCTGAGCTCAATCATCTCAAACCATTCAGCTTCTGTGTTCATGGTAACCTTGTTTGTTAGTAGATTTTGTCGTTTGGAATAACTATTTGTTTTGGTGGCTAACAAGGGTGGTATACTTTGCCTGTAAATATTTAAGCTGTTGCTAATTCGATTTAAACCATACCTCGTGAGAAAGGGTTATAATTTTAGTTTTATATTTATGGGTTGTATCTAGCATAAAAGATTACATAATTTTGAACTTAATCCTGTATTTAGTTTCCGAAAGGTTACCTTCTTCGTTGTGTTTTTTCTAATAAAAATGATATTCCATGATACATTTCTTATAAATGAGTTTCAGCCCAGATTATAGCCACCTACCGTCATTTTTGCATGTAAATATTTCATAGTGTTTGTAGTTTTCTTTACCAAGGACATTGTTACCTTGAGTTTGGAATACAATATAAGATGGTTTTAGAAAGGTTGGATCCCGAGACTGGATTGGGAGGTGCAAATAAATACCAGTGCGAGCTAAAGGCCGTGAAATTTTTTTGTCCATATCCTTTTGAAAATATATGATTTTTTTAAAATCTGTACACATTTTATGGGTTTTTAAAGTTTACTATGTAAACTCCCCTTTAAATGGCACTAGTAGACTTAAAACATATTCAAACCTATTCACTAGGGTGGCATCGGTTTATGGGTTTTTAAAGTTTACTATGTAAACTCCCCTTTAAATGGCACTAGTAGACTTAAAACATATTCAAACCTACTCACTAGGGTGGCGTCAGAGTACTAAAGGTATTGTTTTGTTTATGGAGAAAAACCAATAAAAGTTTAAATAATTTAAATTAAGGAGTTTAAAAAAAATTATTTTTACAATTATATTAAATAATTTAAAATTCAAATTTTTTTAAAAATTTTATCTATCATTTTTTTCAATTTTCTATTTAAGCTTATCATTAGTATTAACTTATTTTGTAAATTTTCATTTGTCATATATATTCCATAAACTTATTGTTTATGGAAAAAAATCAATTAATATTTGAATTTTAAGTAGTTTTAAAAGTTTTTATTTTCCAAAATTATACCAAATAATTTGCAATTCCAATTTCTCATATTACTTGTTTTATAATTTCTTATTTGTGATATATTTTGTATAAGTGTATTGTTTATTGAAAAAAAACAATCAATGGATGAATAAATTTTAATTAACCAATTTTAAAACTGCTTTTATTTTATATACCAAAAATTTACAATTTCAATTTTTTATGTGAGCTGTGGTTAATATCTATTCTATTAAATTTTTATGTAATCTTTCATTTTCCATATATATTGTACAAATAGTAAGTTTAAAAACATTCTTATATATATATATTAAAAATGTTGGTTAATTGTTGTTTATAATTGTTACATAGTCAAAATAACAATATTTTTCTCAATTACATGATCTATACTTAATTGATTAAATTTTTTCTTTTATATATATATGAGATATCTTCAAATAAAATTTGAAACTACAACCAACTTTGAACAACTATTAAAAATAAATACTCAATTTTTAAAAATTAAAATTTGTGTATAGAAATTCCTCCTTCTAGAATTACATATTAGGTTTTATATTTGATTAGGGAATAATGCATATTGGTGCTTACGATTCAAGCTTTTAAGAGTTTGGTTTATATAGGTTGATATTATTTTATGCTTTTAGCATTATATTTAAGTATGTGTGTGTTTTTCGATTATTTATTTATATTTTGTGTCATATTTATGGGAAATGATGACATTACAATGGAAACATTTATTAATAGGTTTTCAATGCTTGAAAGAGTTAACATCTCTCCTATTGTATAGAAATTATAGAGCATTGGTTGAGATCTCACTTACCTGCAATAGCTTTCCAATCTTAAGATTCACAATAGCTTCTTTATATATTTTGTAGGGAATATGGAATGTACTTACCTGCAATAGCTTTCCAATCTTAAGATTCACAGTAGCTTCTTTATATATTTTTTAGGGAATATTGTCATTCCACACTATTGATTTATATTTATTGTAAACATCAATAAATTACATTAAAGTAGCTCACATTATGATTATAAATAACTAAAACCATTAAATATAAAAACATTATTTACACTTTTGATATAGGGTTTAGGTATTTTTTACTTTTAAATTTTAAATTTTTATTTTTAAATTAAATGTTTATTAGACAAATCTAAATTCTTTATAAAAAAAATTTAAAAATAAACTTTACATTAATCTCTTTTCTTAATATGGAAAGAAAGAAGTATTAAAGAAATGACTAATTATAATTTTATTTTTTAATTAATCTTTATATTAAAAAAAAACATGTGCTATTTTCTGAAAATCATATTTAATTCCAAATAAGTGAAAGAATTTACACTTTTTTTCTGAAAGTCATATTTAATTCCAATTAAGTTCTAAATAAATTAAAGTATTTACACTTTTACCCAAATTATTGTTTCCTTGTATCTTAAATATAAAATGGAGTGATATAATCATATTTAATTCCAAATAAGTTCTAAATAAATTAAAGTATTTACACTTCTATCCAAATTATAGTTTCCTTGTATTTTAAATATAAAATGGAGTGATATAATCATATTTAATTCCAAATAAGTTCTAAATAAATTAAAGTATTTACACTTCTATCCAAATTATAGTTTCCTTGTATTTTAAATATAAAATGGGGTGATATATAATTTTTAGGTAGGAAAAAAAATAAAAAAAATATTGAGTATATTATTTATTATAATTTTTAAAGTATTAAAGATATACGCATTGTTTTAAAAGTTATTACAAAAATGTTATTTTTATTGTTTATGGGTATATATTTTTCTTAATGAAAACATGTATTTTTAAAGAGGCTAAACCTACATTAAGCTTTAGCCAAAACTACACACCTCCTCAAAGTGTTATGGTTGTCTCGGAGTTCCTTGACCAACATTGAAGACATTACATGTCTATTCCAACCACTGGGTAGCAATAATTTTGATCAAGTTGAATTTTGACTTTTAAGTTTTAAATTTAAAACGAGTTAAAAGAAATGCAAAATTTAATATGGGTAAAAGTTTTGATTTCATTTCATCGAGATAAAAACAAAATCTTAATATATAGAATAGAAAAAAGAAAAACATTTTTTCTTTTTAATTTTTATTTTTAAAATTGTGTATATGATTTTTTTCTAGATTATATTTTACATAGTATTTAAATTTAAAGATTAAAGCTTTTCAATGAAAAGATAAGAATTGATGTATTTTTTCTTTAAAGAGTGGCATGAAAAAAATATAGGAGGGTTTTAAACATCTAACTCCAACCCATGCCATGCATAAACAATTGAAAATAAAATAATTACATACAAAAATGCAAGTGCATTCATTCATAACTTATTTAGCTCAAAATAATTACATATAAAAATGCAAGTGCATTCATTTATATATACACTAAAAATAATAACTAAAATAAAGTTTGAATAAAGCATGCTAGCTTCCTATACTCTAAAAAAAGACATATATTTGCAATTCTTACTACACTAATGGATGCAAAAATACACATAACTATGTATATAGATAGAAAGTTTTATTTGAATAATTTGGAACACTAGTGTATATTCTAGTATATACATTAGTGTATATAATAAGATATACACTAATGTATATAATAGAATATACATCAACGTATATTTCTAGTATATACACTAACTTGTATATACTAGTATATACACTAAAAATAATAATTAAAATAACGTTTGAATAAGGCATGCTACCTTTCTATACTCTAAGAAAAAGACATGTTTGCAATTCCTACTACATAATGGATAAAATACACATTAAAACATATATATAGATAGAGAGTTTTATTTGAATAATTTGGAATACTAGTGTATATTCTAGAATATACACTAGTGTATATTCTAGAATATACACTAGAGTGTATATTGTAGTATATACACTAGTGTCTATATTAGAATATACATGAACGTATATTGCTAGTATATACACTAGTGTATATTCTAGTATATACACTAAAAATAATAATTAAAATAAGCTTTAAATAAAGCATGTTAGCTTCTTATACTCTAAGAAAAGACATATATTTGCAATTCCTACTACTACATTAATGGATACAAAGATTCACATAAACAAGTATATATAGAGAGAGTTTTATTTGAATAATTTGGAACACTAGTGTATATTCTAGTATATACACTACTAGTGTGTATTATACACTAATAGTGTATATTCTAGTATAAACACTAGTGTATATTCTAGAATATACACTAGTGTATATACTAGTATATACAGTATTGTATATGCTAGTATATACAGTATTGTATATGCTAGAATATTGCAAGTTATGTTTGATCTTGATAGTGTCTTTGTGACAATTTTAATTGATCTACTATATTTTTTTCATGTCACTATTTAAAGAAAAAATTACATCAACTCTTATCTTTTTATTGAAAAACTTTAATCTTTAAATTTAAATACGATGTGATCACATCTAGAAAAAAATCATATACACAATTTTAAAAATAAAAATTTAAAAGAAAAAATGTTTTTCCTTTTTTATTGTATATATTAATATTTTTTTTATGTGGATGGGAATAAAATCAAAACTTTAACCCATATTAAATTTGCATTTCTTTTAACTCGTCTTAAATTTAGAACTTAAAAAGTCAAAATTCAACTTGATCAAAATTATTGCTACCTAATGGTTGGAAATAGACATGTAATGTCTTCAATATTTTTGAGGAGGTGTATAGTTTTGGCTAGAGCTTAATGGAGGTTTACCATAAAAATACATGTTTTCATTCAAAAAATATATATACCCATAAACAATAAAAATAACATTTTTGTAATAATTTTTAAAACATTGAGTATATCTTTAAGGAGTAAACTAGTGAACCGACCATTTGCACTGATCGAACGACCTGGCTCGATCGGTGCAAATGGTGGGGCAAATAAGTCCCGGCTATCTTACTTTAAAAATTATAATAAATAGTATATTAAATGTTTTTTAAAAAAATTTCCTACCTAAAAATTGTATATCACCCCATTTTATAATTAAAATACAAGAAAACAATAATTTGAGTAAAAGTGTAAATTCTTTAATTTATTTAGAACTTATTTGGAATTAAATATGACTTAAAAACAGTGTAAATTCTTTAACTTATTTGAAATTAAATATGATTTTCAAAAAATAGCATAATTTTTTTAATATAAAGATTAATTAAAAAGGTAAAATTATAACTTGTCATTTCTTTAATACTTCTTTTTATATTGAGAAAAGAGATTAAAGTAAAGTTTTTTATCAAAAAAAGTTACAAAGAATTTAGATTTGTCTAATAAAAATTTAATTAAAAAGTAAAAATGTAAATTTTAAAAGTAAAAAATACCTAAATCCTAAATCCTAAATCAAAAGTGTAAATAATGTTTCTATATTTAATGATTTTAGTTATTTATAATCATAATGTGAACTAAATTTATGTAATTTATTGATATTTACAATAAATATAAATCAATAATGTGGAATGACAATATTCCCTACAAACTATACAAAGAAGCTACGGCGAATCTTAAGATTAAAAAGCTATTGCAGGTAAGTGAGATTTTAACCAATGCTCTATAATCTCTATACAATAGGAGAGAGGTTAACTCTTTCAAGCATTGAAAACCCATTAATAAATGTTGCCATTACAATGTCACCATTTCCCATAAACATGACACAAAAATATAAATAAATAATCTGAAAAACACACACATGTACTTAAATATAATGCTAAAAGCATAAAATAATATCAACCTATATGAACCAAACACTTAAAAACTTGAATAGTAAGCACCAATATGTATTATTCCCTAATCAAATATAAAGCCTAATATGTAATTCTAGAAAGATGAATTCCTATACACTCAACTTTTAATTTTTAACAATTGAGTATTTATTTTTAATAGTTGTTCAAATTAGGTTGTAGTTTCAAATTTTATTTGAAGATATCTCATATATATATATATATATGTGTGTGTGTGTGTGTGTGTGTGTAAGAAAAAATTTAATTAATTGAGTATACATCAGGTAGTTGGGAAAAATATTGTTATTTTGACATGTAACACTTATAAACAACAAGTAACCAACATTTTTAATTTATATATATAAATATATATTCAAGATTTTTTTAAACTTAATATTTTTACAATATATATGGAAAATGAAAAATTACATAAAAAATTAATAGGATAGATATTAACCACAGCTCACATACAAAATTGAAATTGTAAATTTTTTAGTATATTTCTCTAAAATAAAAGGAGTTTTAAAATTGGTTAATCTAAATTTATTCATTTTTTGATTGTTTTTTCTCAATAAACAATACACTTATACAAAATATATCGCAAATAAGAAACTATAAAACGAGTTAATAGGATAGAAAAACAAGTTAATAGGATAGAAATTGAAATTGCAAATTATTTAGTATAATTTTCAAATTTTAATTGATTTTTCTCCATAAAACTTATGCAATATATATGGCAAATGAAAAATTACTAAACAAGTTAATACTATAAATAAGCTTACACAGAAAATTGAAAAAACAAGTTAATATGATAAATAAACTTAAAAAAATTGAAATTATAAATTATTTAATATAATTTTAGAATTTTTCTTTTTTTAAACTGCTTAATTTAAATTTATTTAAATTTTTATTCATAAACCATATCCTTAGTACCGGGATGCCACCTTAGTGTGTAGGTTTGATTATGTTTTAAATTACCAATGGCATTTAAAGGGGAAGTTTACATAGTAAACTTTAAAAACCCATAAAATGTGTACAAATTTAAAAAAAATCATATGTTTTCAAAAGGATATACACCCAAAAAAAAAATTCAGAACCTTTAGCTGGTAGTGGTATTCATTTACACCCATTTTCTTACCAGCAATAAACAACTGTGCTCTCCCTAACAGATAAACAAGGTTACCATGAACGCAGAAGCTGAAAATGGCCAGTCAAAATAGTACTTCGCTCTCCTTTAACAATAGAACAGTGATAGAATCCCCTTTCTACGCTTAGAACTTACGGGCGAACGCACGAAGTTTTTATTGAACCGCCACACCTGCATATGTAAACAAAACGTTGTTAATAAGGGTGCAAATAGTGAGAAAACGAAATGTTTAATAGTTTATTAACTATGGCTAAAGCCCCATTTTTCTTACCTGCAATGTTAATGTTGAGAGTCAATGCCGAAACTGGGGGAAACCATCTTTTTTTACTGTAAAATGAAATGGTGTAAACTGTAGAATAAATGCCACGGTGAGTAGCTTTAGAGGAAGCAAGATCATTCCATTCAATTAAAATCCCAACAAGGCTTCTGCAAATTTCCACCATAGTTAACTGATAATTGATCCCAAAAGGCAGAGCAGTTTTTCCACTTAGGAGTATGAAGCTCGAACAAAGTGGTCGAGCGAGAAAGCAGGTTTTGAATGTCGGCATCCTGGAGGTTGCTGAGGTCTGTTCGTTGAAACAGGGTTTGAATTCCCAATATAAAGTCACCAGCCGCTGGTGCAAGGTTTGGATCACCAGTGACCACAATTCAAATTCGAATTTGAGGTGAGGGCGGCGTGGTTGTTGGTTCATTGAAGTCAGACATGAGAGAAATGGAATGACCTCGTATTGGGACGAACGCCAGAACGGAAGGCAAAACGGAATGGCTTTGTAGCAGTGAACGGCTAGCAGTACCGGCTGTTTTTCCGATTCCGATTCCGGTCGGTGGAGAATCGGGGATGATATGGGGACCACACCAGTTGTTTTATCCAGCATGAACGTACATGCTGGATAAGCTCAGCCGATAGGTAGCAGGGTCGGAGGAGACGTTAAAGTCATTGTACCAATTCTCTCCATTGATAACCAGTTTTCCTGTAAAGTTATAGTTTCCATTATAACGCAAGAAGCAGAATTTGGACCAAACTCTAATACCAACAAAATTCCCACAATATTTTATAACATCAAGCTTTGCTTGTTGAGAACAATTGTAACATTCCTCGGCAGTTGCGTCTCCCCTGCATTGGAGGAAGGCATATATCTAGTTGGGAGATTGGCCATACACGCAAGTATTAAACCTGCCTTGCGATGTACTTTTAATGTCGACATGAAGAGTGTTCAATGCTGTATTCACATTCCTCACAAACGTGCTGGTGTTTGTATAGTTAGTGGTCATGTTGCAGTGAGGAGTCGGCCACCACTCGTTATCATCTATGCTGCTGCAAATGTAGAAGGTATTTAGGGATAATATTACGATAAACACAAGTCGAAGAAAACTGATCATCTTTGTCTTAGCTGAAGACAAGAAAGGCTCATGGATGATTCGGAATGTAGAATGTGGGTAACGATGCGGAGAGGACGTAAATGCACTCGGAATGTATACTGATCTGAGTGATTACAGTTAGATCCATTTCCTCTCCCCTGCCGAGTGTTGAAATTTCAAATGACAGACACCGGTCAAAATTGTGGATTTGGTTGTTTGGTATAATCATTTTACAATGAAGTTTTATAAAAAGGTTAATTAATTAATTTTTAACAAGCAACAACCACATTAAATTAATAATGTGTCTGAATATGTCGATAGGCGTAAATTTAAGCACATACTATAGGGAAAAACATTAATATAAAAAGTATGTGCCTAAATTTACGCCTATCGACGCATTCAGACACATTATTAATTTAATGTGGTTGTTGCTAGTAACGGGTGAGCCCATGGACATATCTAGAAAATATTAATGACAATAATAATGTTTATTTAATTATTTAAATATATAATAATAAATATAAATAATTATTAGAAAAAGTATTATTTATGATGGTGACGATAAAGATGATGGTGAACGATGAAGATGATGGTGAACAATGATGGTGATGATGAGGAGGATGATGAATATGATGATGATGATGATGAGGATGACGGTGATGACGATGATGATGATTTTGAGGAGGAGGATGAGGATGAGGATTATGGTGATGATGATGATGATGATGAGGATATTGATGATGTTGAGGATGAGGTTATTGATGAAGACGATGAGGATGAGGATGATAGGGGTGAAGAGGATGATGAAGATGAGGGTGATGATGAGGATGATGATGATAATGATGACGGGGATGGTGATGATGAGGATGAGGATGACAAGGATGGTGACGATGATGAGGATGATGGTGACGATGAAGATGATGGTGAACAATGATGGTGATGATGAGGAGGATGATGACTATGATGATGATGATGATGACGATGACCATGATGATGATGATGATGAGGATGAGGGCGATGATGATGATGATGACCATGATGATGATGATGACGACGATGATGATGATGATGATGATGAGAGTAATGATGATGAGGAGGAGGATGAGGGTGAAGATTATGATGATGATGATGAGGAGGATGAGGATGGTGGTGTCGATGAAGATGATGAATGGTGGTGTCGATGAAGATGATGATGATGGTGAGGATGAGGGCGATGAATGATGATGATGAGGATCAAGGTTGATGATGATGAGGATGAGGGTGACAATGAGGAGGATGATGGTGATGATGAAGATGATGGTGAACAATGATGGTGACGATGAGGACAATGATGACTATGATGATGATGATGAGGATGAGGGTGACGATGATGACCATGATGATGATGATGAGGATCATGATGGTGGTGATGATGATGATGACCATGATGATGATGACCATGATGATGATGATGAGGTTGAGGGTGATGATGAGGAGGACGAGGATGAGGGTGAGGATTATGATGATGATGATGATGATGAGGATGGTGATGATGATGAGGATGAGTGTGTCAATGAAGATGATGATGATGGTGAGGATGAGGGTGATGAATGGTGATGATGAGGATCGAGGTTGATGATGATGAGGATGAGGGTGATGATGATGATGAGGATGATGGTGAATATGAGGAGGATGATGAATATGATGATGAGGAGGAGGATGAGGGTGTCAATGAAGATGATGATGATGGTGAGGATGAGGGTGATGAACGATGCTGATGAGCATCGAGGTTGATGATGATGAGGATGAGGGTGATGATGATGATGAGGACAAGGGTGACGATGAAGACGATGATGAACAATGATGGCGATGATGAGGAGGATGATGAATATGATGATGATGATGAGGATGAGGGTGATGATGATGATGATGATGATGATGACCATGATGATGATGATGAGGAGGATGAGGATGAGGAGGAGGAGGAGGAGGATGAGGATGAGGGTGATGATGATGATGATGATGATGATGACCATGATGATGATGATGAGGATGAGGGTGATGATGAGGAGGATGATGACCATGATGATGATGATGAGGATGAGGGTGATGATGATGAGGATGAGGGTGATGATGATGATGAGGATGAGGGTGATGTTTAAGATGATGATGAACAATGATGGTCATGATCAAGAGGATGATGATGATGATGATGATGATGATGACCATGAGGATGAGGGTGATGATGATGATGATGAGGATGGTGATGATGACCATGATGATGATGATGATGACCATGAGGATGAGGGTGATGATGCTGATGACGATGATGATGATGATGAGGATGAGGGTGATGATGATGATGATGATGATGATGACCATGAGGATGAGGGTGATGATGCTGATGACGATGATGATGATGATGAGGATGAGGGTGATGATGATGATGAGGATGAGGGTGATGTTTAAGATGATGATGAACAATGATGGTCATGATCAAGAGGATGATGATGATGATGATGATGATGATGACCATGATGATGATGATGAGGATGACGGTAATGATGAGGAGGAGGAGGATGAGGGTGATAATGATGATGAGGTTGACGATGATGATGATGACCATGATGAAGCTGATGAAGAAGGAAGATGAGGGTGATGATGATGATGATGATGATGATGACCATGATGATGATGATGAGGAGGAGGGTGATGATGGTGATGAGGTTGACGACGATGATGATGAGGATGATGACGGTGATGATGATGAGGATGATGATGATGACCATGATGAAGCTAATGAGGATTGATAAACATCACAATGGGACATAACCATTGATAAATATCACAATTTGACATTTTGATAAACGTCACAATGCGACATAACGCTTAATAAACGCCCACTGTAACAAACGATGGCTTAACGTCGTAATGTGATATAACCCTCAATAACATCATAGTGAAACGTAAACCTTGATAAACATCACAATGCGACATAACCCTTCACAAATATCACAATGTGCATAACCCTTGATGAATGTCGCTAATGTAACATAACCCATGATAAACGTCAAAATGCGATATAAAGATTATTAAACACCAACTGTAACAAACCATGGATTAATCATAATGCGATACAACCCTCGATAACATCACACTGAAACGTCAACATTGATAAACATCACAATGTGACATAACCCTTTACAAGGATGACAATGTGACATAACCCTTGACAAATATCACAATGTGACATAACCCTTGATGAATGTCACTAATGTAACATAACCTGTCATAAATGTCACAATGCGACATAGCGCTTATTAAACGCCCACTGTAACGAACCATGGCTTAACGTCGTAATGTGATATAACCCTCGATAACGTCATAGTGAAACGTAAACCTTGATAAACATCACAATGCGACATAACCCTTGACAAATATCACAATGTGACATAACCATTGATGAATTTCACTAATGTAACATAGCCCATGATAAACGTCACAATGTGACATAAAGCTTATTAAAGGCCAACTGTAAAAAACCATGTCTTAATCGTAATGCGAGACAACCCTCGATAACATCACATTGAAATGTCAACATTGATAAACATCACAATGCGACATAACCCTTGACAAGTTTGACAATGTGACATAACCCTTGACAAATATCACAATGTGACATAACCCTTGATGAATGTTGCTAATGTAACATAACCTGTCATAAACGTCACAATGCGACATAACGCTTATTAAATGCCCACTGTAACGAACCATGGCTTAACGTCGTAATGTGATATAACCCTCAATAACGTCATAGTGAAACGTAAACCTTGATAAACATCACAATGTGACATAACCCTTGACAAATATCACAATGTGAGATAACCCTTGATGAATGTCACTATTGTAACATAACCCATGATAAACGTCACAATGCAACATAACGCTTAGTAAACACCCACTGTAACAAACCATGGCTTAACGTTGTAATGTGATATAACCCTCGATAACATCACAGTGAAATGTAAACCTTGATAAACATCACAATGTGACATAACCCTTGATAAATATCACAATTTGACATTTTGATAAACGTCACAATGCGACATAACTCTTATTAAACACCCACTCTAACAAACGATGGCTTAACGTTGTAATATGATATAACCCTCGATAACGTCATAGTGAAACATAAACCTTGATAAACATCACAATGCGACAAAACCCTTCACAAATATCACAATGTACATAACCCTTGATGAATGTCGCTAATGTAACATAACCCGCGATAAACGTCACAATGCGACATAAAGCTTATTAAACAGGAACTGTATCAAACCATGGCTTAATCGTAATGCGATACAACCCTCGATAACATCACATTGAAACGTTAACATTGATAAACATCACAATGCGACAAAACCCTTGACAAGTATGACAATGCGACATAACCCTTCACAGATATCACAATGTGCATAACCCTTGATGAATGTCGCTAATGTAACATAACCCGTGATAAACGTCAAAATGCGATATAAAGCTTATTAAACACCAACTGTAACAAACCATGGCTTCATCGTAATGCGATACAACCCTCGATAACATCACACTGAAACGTCAACATTGATAAACATCACAATGCGACATAACCCTTTACAAAGATGACAATGTGACATAACCCTTGACAAATATCACAATGTGACATAACCCTTGATGAATGTCGCTAATGTAACATAACCTGTCATAAATGTCACAATGCGACATAGCGCTTATTAAACGCCCACTGTAACGAACCATGGCTTAACGTCGTAATGTGATATAACCCTCGATAACGTCATAGGGAAACGTAAACCTTGATAAACATCACAATGCGACATAACCCTTGACAAATATCACAATGTGACATAACCATTGATGAATGTCACTAATGTAACATAGCCCATGATAAACGTCACAATGTGACATAAAGCTTATTAAAGGCCAACTATAACAAACCATGGCTTAATCGTAATGTGATACAACCCTCGATAACATCATACTGAAACGTCAACATTGATAAACATCACAATGCGACATAACCCTTGACAAGTTTGACAATGTGACATAACCCTTGACAAATATCACAATGAGACATAACCCTTGATGAATGTTGCTAATGTAACATAACCTGTCATAAACGTCACAATGCGACATAACGCCTATTAAATGCCCACTGTAACGAACCATGGCTTAACGTCGTAATGTGATATAACCCTCAATAACGTCACAGTGAAACGTAAACCTTGATAAACATCACAATGTGACATAACCCTTGATGAATGTCGCTATTGTAACATAACTCATGATAAACGTCACAATGCAACATAACTCTTAGTAAACACCCACTGTAACAAACCATGGCTTAACGTTGTAATGTGATATAACCCTCGATAACATCACAGTGAAATGTAAACCTTGATAAACATCACAATGTGACATAACCCTTGATAAATATCACAATTTGACATTTTGATAAACGTTACAATGCAACATAACGCTTATTAAACACCCACTGTAACAAACGATGGCTTAATGTCGTAATATTATATAACCCTCGATAACGTCATAGTGAAACGTAAACCTTGATAAACATCACAATGCGACATAACCCTTCACAAATATCACAATGTGCATAACCCTTGATGAATGTCGCTAATGTAACATAACCCGCGATAAACGTCACAATATGACATAAAGCTTATTAAACACCAACTGTAGCAAACCATGGCTTAATCGTAATGCGATACAACCCTTGATAACATCACAATGCGACAAAACCCTTGACAAGTATGAGAATGTGACATAACCCTTGACAAATATCACAATGTGACATAACCCTTGATGAATGTCGCTAATGTAACATAACCTGTCATAAACGTCACAATGCGACATAACGCTTATTAAACGCCCACTGTAACGAACCATGGCTTAACGTCGTAATGCGATATAACCCTTGATAACGTCATAGTGAAACGTCAACCTTGATAAACATCACAATGTGACATAACCCTTGACAAATATCACAATGTGACATAACCATTGATGAATGTTGCTAATGTAACATAACCCGTGATAAACGTCATAATGCGACATAACGCTTATTAAACGCCCACTGTAACAAACCATGGCTTAACATCGTAATGTGATATAACCCTCGATAACATCACAGTGAAATGTAAACCTTGATAAAAATCACAATATGACATAACCCTTGATAACTAACACAATTTGACATAACCCTTGATGAATGTCGCTAATGTGACATAACCCATGATAAACGTCACAATGCAACATAACGCTTATTAAATGCCCACTATCACATTATGCGACATAATGCTTATTAAACGCCCACTGTAACAAACCGTGGCTTAACATTGTAATGTGATATAACCCTCGATAACGTCACAGTGAAACGTAAACCTTGATAAACATCACAATGCAACATAACCCTTGACATATATCACAATGTGACATAACCATTGATGAATGTCACTAATGTAACATAACCCATGATAAACGTCACAATGCGACATAACGCTTATTAAACGCCCACTGTAACAAACCATGGATTAATGTCATAATGTGATATAACCCTCGATAACATCACAGTGAAACGTAAACCTTGATAAACATCACAATGCGACATAACCCTTGACAAATATCACAATGTGACATAACCCTTGATGAATGTCGCTAATGTAACATAACCTGTGATAAACATCACAATGCGAAATAACGCTTATTAAACGCCCACTATCACATTATTAATGTGTCACATCTTTGGTTGTGTTGACATACCAACCAAGCACTGTAACAAACCATGGCTTAACG
>LPNX010367147.1:240271-292249 GCA_001517045.1 Pseudotsuga menziesii | reverse complement strand
TATGCGTTTTGAGGGCTTCTATCTAGCACATGAGTAAAAAATCAGGTTTTCATCGCCAAATTTGGCCAAAAAGTGTTACCCATCTTCATGGAATTACCCCTATGTATGAATTCAACATAAATATAATTTGAATTCAACAAACCTAAATTCCAGAGCGATATTAGGTTTAGAAAAAATTAAGTCTATAAGCATAGCCATCTAGAAGCAAGTATAAACTATTATCAAATGCTAGTTGTAGCAAGCATAAACTAGCCATCCATGAAGTCACCTTAATGTTTACAGAAACTTTCAATCTGCCATGTAATGGAGTTAACACAAGTTCAGCAACAAGAAAGTGCAACTTAAGACCCTGAAAGGTATGTATTTGATAAAATTTAAACATAAGCAGTTAAAAAAAGCTAAAATATAATCAAGGATGTAAATATTAGTGAGCAAGTTGTCTATAAAAATATGAATAATTAAACTCTGCCAGCATGCTATATGTGGAATATTTTAGAAAGTCCCAGGCATGGATTGAATGTTTGATAAATATTTGACATGCTATTGTTCTTATTTTGCACTCTCCTTTATAACATATCAACAATGAGCATTGTCCCCAACTTCTCTATTTTCATTCAAGGAATGCATTAGCCCATCGCAAACTACAATACAATATACTATGGAATTTTAGATGGACATAATTATAAATTGTCAATAGGAATAACTATAGAGACAATACAATATCGAATTTCTTTAGATGTAAGATTATTTCCCTAATGCTTAAGAGTATGTTGCAGACACATACAAAAAAAATGCCACGTCCAGAAAAGAGAATACTCCTCTAGATACTATAATGCAAATGACAATTTCTCAATAAAAAAGAGTTTTCGAAGCATCTGCATTTTTATCTTTGAGATAAACCTCCATGATTTGCTTTTGTTGCTGTAGGTGTTGCTGTTATTCATCAAAATCATCTTGTAGTGTGTGGGAAATCCTTTTTGGTTGATTTTGAAGTAACCATTTCGTGATCATTGCACTACCTCAAGGCTATAATCCCGGGGTGCTTGAAAAAAAATGCAAGATTTTCACATTTGAGAATGCTCCATTCAGAAGTTCAGCCATAGCATAAGTTATGGAACTGTCTGTGGAAAGCTCTATGTCACATAGATTTAAAGCCTTCCCATAGGGGATTTTGTGGAGCTGAAGATGATGCTTCTCCTCTTGTGCTAGAGTCACCTAGCATATAGATAGACATGACAACATCAATATGTTAACAACATCCATGACTGTTGCCCCTCTGCAAATGTGTATGCATGGATACATCAACATGGAGAAGAAAGAAAAAACAACAACTACTAAAGTAGGGTGTGTGCCAAACCTTGGAAACTGCCAATGGGTGTCCTCCCAATCAATCGGTCATGCTGCCTGGATAGAAGAACCCTGGGAGAAGCACCTGTGCATGTGATCTAATATCATTAAGGCAGTATTGTGATGATAAACACTAGTCACCTGAACACCTAGAATCCATTGCATAAGGAGTCCCGTGGAGTGTACCTGGGCTTGCAGTTAGACCCGGTTGGCGCTGCCTTGGTCTATGTCTTTGCCTTGGAGCAACCGTGGCAGACTACTGCCCCTCTGCAAGCATTCGTACCGCATGTCAACACATGTGTATGCATGGATACATCAACAACATGATGAAGAAAGCAAAAAAAACAACTGCTAAACTAGGGCACATGCCAAACCTTGGAAACTGCCAATGGGTGTGCTCCCAATCAACCAGTCGTGCTCCCCGGCCGGAAGAAACTTGGGAGAAGAACCTGTGCATGTGATGTAATATCATCAAGACAATATTGTGATGCAGAACACTAGTCACCTGAACACCTGAAATCCATTGCATAAGGAGTCCCGTGAAGTGTACCTAGGCTTGCAATTAGACCCGACTGGTGCTGCCTTGGTCTATGTCTCTTCCTTGGAGCAACCACGGTAGACTACTGCTCCTCTGCAAGAATCCAAACTGCTTGTCAACACATGTGTATGCATGGATACATCAAAAACATGGTGAAGAAAGCAAAATAAACAACTGCTAAAGTAGGGCATGCACCAAACCTTGGAAACTACCAATGGGTGTGCTCCCAATCAACCAGTCGTGCTGCCTGGACAGAAGAACCCTGGGAGAAGCACCTGTGGATGTGATGTAATATCATCAGGGTAGTATTGTGACACAGAACACTAGTCACCTGAACACCTAAAATCCATTGCATAAGGAGTCCCATGGAGTGTACCTCAGCTTGAAGTTAGACTCGGCTGGTGCTGCCTTGGTCTATGTCTCTGCCTTGGAGAAACTGCGACAGACTGCTGCCCCTCTGCAAGCATCCATACCACACATCAACACACATGTATGCATGGATACATCAACAACATGACGAATAAATAAAAAAAAACAACTGCTAAAGTAGGGCACGTGCCAAACCTTGGAAACTACCAATGGGCGTGCTCCCAATCAACCAGTCGTGTTCGTCGGACGGAAGGACCTTGGGAGAAGCACCTATGCATGTGATGTAATATCGTCATGGTAGTATTGTAATTCAAAACACTAGTCACTTGAACACCTAAAATCCATTGCATAAGGAGTCCCGTGAAGTGTACCTGATCTTGCAGTTAGACCCAGCTGGTGCTGCCTTGGTCTATGTCTCTGCCTTGGAGCAACTGTGGAAAATTGCTGCCCCTCTATAAGAATCTGCACCACATGTAAACACATGTGTATGCATGAATACATCAACAACATGGCGAAGAAAGATAAAAAAACAACTGCTAAAGTAGGGAACATGCCAAACCTTGGAAACTGCCAATGGGTGTGCTCCCAATCAACCAGTCGTGCTCCCCGGATGGAAGAACCCTGGGAGAAGCACCTGTTCATGTGATGTAATATCGTCAAGGTAGTATTGTGACACATAACACTAGCCACCTGAACACCTGAAATCCATTGCATAAGGAGTCCTGTGAAGTGTACCTGGGCTTGTAGTTAGACCCGGTTGGTGCTGCCTTGGTCTATGTCTCTGCCTTGGAGCAACCGCGACAGGCTGCTGCCCCTTTGCAAGCATCCACACCACATGTCAACAAACGTGTATGCATGGATACATAAAAAACATGACGAAGAAATAAAAAACAACAACTGCTAAAGTAGGGCATGTGCCAAACCTTGAAAACTGCCAATGGGTGTGCTCCCAATCAGCTAGTCATGCTCCCCAGATAGAAGAACCTTGGGAGAAGCACCTATGCATGTGATGTAATATCATCAGGGAAGTATTGTGATGCATAACACTATTCACTTGAACACCTAAAATCCATTGCATAAGGAGTCCCGTGAAGTGTACCTGGGCTTGCAGTTAAACCCGACTAGTGCTGCCTTGGTCTATGTCTCTGCCTTGGAGCAACCACAGTAGACTGCTGCCCCTCTGCAAGAATCCACACTGCACGTCAACACATGTGTATGCATGGATACATCAACAACATGGAGAAGAAATAAAAAACAATAATTGCTAAAGTAGGGCACACGCCAAACCTTGGAAACTACCAATGGGTGTGCTCCCAATCAACCAATCATGCTGCTGGAACAGAAGAGCCCTGGGAGAAGCACCTGTGCATGTGATGTAATATCGTCAGGGCAGTATTGTGATGCATAACACTAGTCACCTAAACACCTAAAATCCATTGCATAAGGAGTCCCGTGAAGTGTACCTGGGCTTGCAGTTAGAGTCGACTGGTGTTGCCTTGGTCTATGTCTCTGCCTTGGAGAAACCGCAACAGACTGCTACCCCTTTGCAAGCATCCGCACCACATGTCAACGCACGTGTATGCATGGATACATTAAAAGCATGACGAAGAAAGCAAGAACAACAACTGCTAAAGTAAGGAACGTTCCAAACCTTGGAAACTGCCAATGGGTGTGCTCCCAATCAACCAATCATGCTCCCTGGATGGAAGAACCCTGGGAGAAGCACTTGTGCATGTGATGTAATATCGTTAGGGTAGTATTGTGATGCAGAACACTAGTCACCTGAACACCTGAAATCCATTGCATAAGGAGTCCCATGAAGTGTACCTGGGCTTGCAGTTAGACCCGGCTGGTGCTGCCTTAGTCTATGTCTCTACCTTGGAGCAACTGTGGTAGATTGCTGCCCCTCTGCAAGTGTCTGCACCGTACGTCAACACATGTGTATGCATGGATACATCAACAATATGGAGAAGAAAGAAAAAAAAACAATTCCTAAAGTAGGGCACACGCTAAACCTTGGAAACTACCAATGGGTGTGCTCCTAATCAACCAGTTGTGCTCCCCGGATAGAAGAACCCCGGGAGAAGAACCTGTGCATGTGATGTAATATCGCCAGGAAAGTATTGTGATCTAGAACACTAGTCACCTGAACACCTAAAATCCATTGCATAAGGAGTCCCGTGAAGTGTACCTAGGCTTGCAGTTAGACCCAGCTGGTGCTGGCTTGGTCTATGTCTCTTCCTTGGAGCAACCACGACAGACTGTTGCCCCTATGCAAGCATCTGCACCACACATCAACACATGTGTATGCATGGATACATCAACAACATGATGAAGAAAGCAAAAACAACAACTGCTAAAGTAGGTCATGTGCCAAACCTTGGAAATTGCCAATGGTTGTGCTCCCAATCAATGAGTTGTGCTCCCCGGACAGAAGAACCCTAGGAGAAGCACTTGTGCATGTGATGTAATATCGTTAGGGAAGTATTGTGATGTAGAAAACTAGTCACCTGAACACCTGAAATCCATTGCATAAGGAGTCCCGTGAAGTGTACCTGGGCTTGCAGTTAGACTTGGTTGGTGTTTCCTTGGTCTATGTCTCTGCCTTGGAGCAACTGCGACAGATTGCTACCCCTATGCAAGCATCCGTACCACATGTCAACACATGTGTATGCATGGATACATCAACAACATGGCGAAGAAAGAAAAAACAACACCTGCTAAAGTAGGGCACGTGCCAAACCTTGGAAACTTCCAATGGGTGTGCTCCCAATCAACCAGTGTAACAAATATAAAATAAAATATTATTTAGATTAGTTAATTATCTTATGAAAGGGTGTAACCCTTTAGTTTACACGCTCAAAGCCTATAAAGGTGAGCTTCCCTTGTAATTATCAACATCATCCAATATATTATTATTATTCATATTTCATTATTACAATGATAGTTGGATTCGACTAATGGACAACTGGATTTGGTTGCTCCATTTGGTATCAGAGCTCAGATTCGACTCCTTCAACCTGATCTCGAATTTGGCTCCTAAGAACTAAGCTCAGATCCAGCTTCTCCCACTTGAGCTCGGTTTTGACTCATCTCATATCACCCTTTCGCTCACATCTCTCATACATCCTTAATTTCATTTCTCCATACCATCATACTATCTCTGTGAACTCCATCTTGCCACTCATCCATTGGCTTCAGGCCACTTCCTTCATGCGTTGTTTCACCCTCCAGCTGCGCCCAAACTTCCCCATCTCCACTTCTGCGCAATCCTCCGCCACACCCTTCGCCACCTTCCCCATCCACCACATCTGCCACATTCTTCCACTCCAATTCTCCCTCTTCCATCTTCCCATCTCCTCCCCATGGCACCCACCTTATTTTCTCCTACACGTCCCTGCTGTCACCGCCTCCATCATCACGCCGTCATCTCACCCATGCCACCACCTGCGTGTTCCACCCCATCCTCCCTCCTCCATATCCCCATCTCCTTTCCCCAACACCCCACTTGCTCAATCCTCTGTGCCATCCTTTTCCTCTACGCCACCTCCTCACTGCGATGTCACCTCACAGCTGTCGCTCCCTCCACTCTACTTCCCCCCGCCTCCTCACTGCGATGTCACCTCACAACAGTCGCTCCCTCCATTCTACCGCCCCCAACCTTGCTCCTCCACATCACCGCCTTCTCCACGTCTTCGTCCACCACAACGCCACCATTGTTCATTCCCTGCATTCCTCTTCCAATCATGGCCACCTGCTCCTAAACCCTATCACAACAAATTTTAATAAAAATATATTATTTTAATAATTGATATTATTATATAGTATTATTTTTATTAAATTTTTTTACCAAACTTTATAATAAAATTAAATATAATTTTAAAAATTATTATTTAAAATAATATTATTATATATTTAAAAAAAAAACTATATACCAAAATAATTATATAGTTTATAAAAATTATTAATAATAATATTAATTAATTAATATATTATTATTCAAATTTCACCTCAAAAGGCCAAAATAGCGTTGAAATACACACCTCCACATACAAGGTCCAAGACCATGGCAGAATAGAAAGATAAAATCGAAAAAGTGGAGAAGGACATCAGGTCCCTTGTCGCCGACCTAAAAGGCTTGAAGGAAAAGATGCAAAATAACAATACATTACTCAAAGACGAGCTTGTTTTAGTACTAGAAAGAAGGCTCGATGACAAACTTGACATCCTGAATGAAAAACAAAAAAGACGTGGATGACAAAATGAGCACCATGATGCAAAACATAAACACCTTAACACAGAACATGGGCACCATGATGCAGAACCATAATACATTAATTGAGATGTTACAAAGGCTCATACCCAGTTCGAGCCAAGTCAGCGGTCCACACATGCTAGATGCCTCATTTCATGTTGCCACCTAGGAAACACTCTCAAAGAATCAAGAAGAATTGCAAAAAGAAATAAAGATTAACAATGCAACGCTTAAGCAAGAGATAGAAACACAAGTACTATTAGATATGGAGGCATGATTAAACAACAAAATAGACGCTATAAGTAAAATAGTAGAGAATAAAAAAGCTAAAAAGCACCGCCAACAATGAAGCAATTCAGATATGTCACTTTCGTTGTTTAGTAGTTTCGAGCCACCATCAAACCATAAGGCAAAAGGAAATCAACGCCGTCCTTACAAAGTGCACCCACCTAAAGCAAAAATAGATTTGTCGTAATACAATGGGAGTGAAGACCAATGTGTTGCTTGGCTAAACAAAGTAGAAGAATACTTCGACATTTACAACATTCAATTTGATGAGGAGAAGGTAAAATATGCATCAATGCATATGGGAGGGTATGCCTATAATTGGTACTTATGGTGGAAAAGAGATAATTTTACTTACACTTGGAACTTGTTCAAAAATGATTTTTTTAATAGGTTTCAAGGAATCAAAGAAGATGAATTTTTCAGTAAACTTACCAGACTACAACAAGTCGAAAACATTGAGGAATTCACACATCAATGGGAATCCTTATCGACACGAGTATTTGGGTTGTCTGACAAGTAAATACTCGAAACCTATTTAGGAAGTCTTAAACCATACCTCCAAAAAGAGTTGAAGTTGCATGACATACCTAACGTAGAAGTAGCAAGACATAAAGCAAAAGCCACAGAACACAAATTGGAAGGAATTAAAACAAGAGGTAATAACCATTATCGACAAGAAAGAGAGACACAATGTAGGTACTATGCAGATATGTGGTCACCCGGTCATCGATGCCACAAACCTCAATCATATGCCTATGAAATGGAAAATATATCGAAGTCATCTAACAGTTACGCTAATAATAGAAAAAAGAAGAAAAACATATGTCGTCGATGCGGTGATGATTGGACCCCTGTTCATAAATGTAGGAACAATGAAACAACACAGTGCAAAATAATCAATGGAAAGGAAGTGCAAGTCTCTGCACAAAAGACCTCGTTCGATTCTAATACCGACACTGAGTCAGAATGAAGACCGACACTAGGAAAATACTTAAGCTTTGAGGACAAAGATTCCTTAAAGGGAGTGGTAATGTAACAAATATAAAATAAAATATTATTTAGATTAGTTAATTATCTTATGAAAGGGTGTAACCCTTCAGTTTACACGCTCAAAGCCTATAAAGGCGAGCTTCCCTTGTAATTATTAGCATCATCCAATATATTATTATTATTCATATTTCATTATTACAATGATAGTTGGATTCGAATAACGGACAACTGGATTTGGTTGCTCCAACCAGTCATGCTCCCCAGATGGAAGAACCCTGGGAGAAGCACCTATGCATGTCATGTAATATTGTCAGGGCAGTATTGTGACGCAGAACACTAGTCACCTGAACACCTAAAATCCATTGCATAAGGAGTCCCGTGAAGCATACCTGGGCTTGTAGTTAGACCTAGCTGGTGTTGCCTTGGTCTATGTCTTTTCCTTGGAGCAACCGCGGCATACTATTTCCCCTATGCAAGCATCTGTACAGCACGCCAACACATGTGTGTGCATGGATACATCAACAACATGACGAAGAAAGAAAAAACAACAACACATAGATATTTTCAATAAATGCAATTGACCTGAGACAATTGATGGTGCAATGTTGGAGCGATATTCAGATGCATGGATATTCAAATCAATTTCCAAGCTGCTAATTTTCTTGATTCTTTTTCCTTTCTTTTTGGGGCTAAGGAAGCATCCAAGCTAGTGGTGAAGTCAAAGTCCATAATATGAAGAGTGTTGGCCTCATCCAACAATTTTTTAACTAGACCAACCAACTGGTCGGTCTTTCTCAATGTACTAGGAGGACTGTTTCTAAGCAGGTCTAGGTATCCAAACAATTCATCCCTAGCTAATTGAAGTCCCTCAACATCTAGATCAACAGTATCAGTGGCTGTAAACGTTATATCACCATCTACATGTAAGTTTGGTGCCTCTATCTCGTGAGGGGTATCAAATGAAGCATGTGTTGCGTCATGATCTAGTACTGGGCTTGAATCTCCTAATGGAAAATACAACCAATCTACCTTCATAGCATGCTTGCACATGTTGCCACAAATAGAACATGGGCAATCACACACTATAAAATTTGCACGATACCAGGTGACAAGGTATTTCTTATGAGGATTTGTTTGAATCCTCACCCAATAGGCATGAGATATGCTCTCATGAGGGAAACAATCACTGTCCGGGATTCTTTTTGCTCTTTCCATTGAAGATTCAAGCTGCTTCTCTTCCCTGTATTTGTTCAAGTATCCTTCTTCTTTCAGAATTTATTTTAACCAATACACAGGTTCAACATTTGTCAAGAGCACATATAATAACCAATCCATTCGACGAGCACATTTATTCCGTCGATCAGAGAGAAAGTTGGTCTTAAGGTAACAATGGTAGGACTCTACAGCATTGTTGGTCTCTTGATTTGCATGAAGAAAATCACGACATCCTTTCACCCACATCCATGAAAGTAAAAAAACAAGTCAGTGGAAATATATGGTAATTATGAAACACTTAAGCAAAAACACAAGAAAGAGTCATCTGCACTTACGAAACTTATCATCGGAAACCCAATTCTTGTTGAGATAGTCCAAGAATTTCCCCTCATCAACAAATTCATTGAAAAATCCTTGTATTGCAGCAGTCACATCATCGTTGGAACAATACTTCATAATATAACCTAACTTACTGAACATTGCACTTGCCATGTCTGGACTAGTGGCCAAGTTATTGACGTTTTTTAGCCATGCCCTTCGTACATGCCAAATGCACAATATAACTTCACACTGTGTCACCCTCCTGCAATGTTCGATGGGTTAAAGTGACACTTTTTCATAAAAAAAATAAGTTAAAATGAATAGTAATGATAATGAATATACCTCAATGCAACTATCTCAGCCAACGCATCATCAACCATGAATGCATTGGGTTTCCAATTAGGATGAAGCTGGTAACACCTATTCATAAGCTGCTCTAACCAAAGTGCAATATCTTCAGTTGTATTCTGTGATGAAACAACCCATGCAACTGGCATCCCACTTTATTGTGCATCAAATGCAACTAGTGTGTAAAGATGGTACTGCCATACTCAAACAAGATAGGAAGTGAAAAATGTTTTCTATTAAATAAATTAAATGGCTTAATATTGGATAATCATATTAAAAAAACACGGACATTACACATACCCCATATTTATTAGTACTAAATGTTGAGTCCATGGCTGCTAAGCCGTTATGACATAGCTTGACCATTGTCTCCAACATCCATTTTATTTGGATTCCAATTATGAAAGGCACGCCTGCATCATTGGGATTTTGGTATAAGAAAAAATCCTCTTTACGTTTTTGGTACCAAAGATTAACACTCATCTCATCCTTTTTATGGAGTTGATAGTTTCCTTTGCTCAATCGACAGTAGATATTTGCAACATCCTATCTGCTCAAGAAAAAAACCCTATCCTGAGCTGTCGCATCCAAGTTAACATGTTTCTTTATGTGCATTTTGCAAACTGAGTCAACTAGCACCTCCCAAAAAAAGAAACTTTCGACATACGAGACTATGTCCCTTGAGAGATTAGGCTTATGCAGAGACCTGTCCTCGCCTAAAGTGTCATGCAAACCATGACAAGGCCATCCTTGGTTGTCTTCATGCTCGTATAGATTATATGTCAATATCACAACTTCAAGATTTTGAACCATAACCTTAACTATAAAATGGCATTGGCAACCCCTCTTCTTGGAAAATGAGGCCCTACATTTAGCTAGTTGTTCTCTTTTGTCCTCCGGATCATAACAACATGCATAACTACATAAAAAAATTTCCAGTGTCAGTACAGACAACAAATTATAAATGTGATATCATTAACTACATATAAATAATACATTCTTGAGATACTTACACTTCATAACTCAATGAAGCAGTATAATTTTTCCCCGGTTCTTTCTTTTTCCGTCGGATGAAACTACATGGAGCATCGGGGTTCATTTCTTCCCCCCTAATGAAGTTGGATACTCTATGGGACATGATTTTCGCAACACAATCAAAACTTCCATTTGATCAATCAATTTCAGACCAAAGAATATCTTTGGAGGAAAACATGAGCATGTCTTTAGGGTCTTGCATTTCAAGTTGCATGATAGCCTGCCATTTGCCTTGCTTTCCCATTTTGAATAAATTCCTACAAACAATGTGCAAACACATTACTGAAAATAAAACAAAAAACTAGTTATATTTAAAAACATGATTGCAATTTATACGACATGGAAGGCTCCATGAACCATTCTTTACGGTGAACTTAATAGATTCCCTAAGAAGCAAGAAGCATAACAAATCCCACATGGGGTAAGTGGTGTTTCAACACAACCTAACCCTAGTAGGGGTGCATGCGTCATAAAGAATGAAGGAAATGATATTACTAGATCCAAATCAAACATTATCCTCAAGGATTTGTATAAGGGAAAGTTCACAGAGCTTAGTGGTTGTATTAAGATATAATTAATAGAAGCTTGGTTAATTAATGTCCATAAGTGTTTTGGGTTCAAATATCACTATTAATCACCAGGCTTGTTTAATAATTTTCCATCTTAAGCAAAGTGCCACACTACGGTCAGACAAAGTGGAAAGATATATAAGGGCTTTTGCATATGTAGTTGCATGGGAATTGTTTAAGGAGAAATTCTATTGAAATACCTGTCATATTATTATATATCGCCATAGATAGGCAAATGCAATTCACTTCTTGACTTGGGGAAAGATCACAATGGGAAAGTATTAGGTGAAGGGTGTTATAATATTATACATTAGGGGATCACCTAATACCAACTTGGTATAATGTACTAATCATGTGTGTTTTCAATTGCTTTTAACCTCTAATAATCCATTGAACACCTTTATATTATCCATAGATGATTCAACAACCTAGCTATCTAAATATTAGAAAGCTTGATTTGTGTCTTTTCACCTAATTGGTCCATTATTGTGGAGGTTCATTTGTCCAAAGTCCATGAGATGATAAAGTGAGAGTGTACTCGATCACATTATACATCTGTCACAATATTTTTAACTACAAGCAATAGAACTATGTAAGGATCCCCAAAATAGACATAATGACTTGTTTGTCCTTGGCCATAATGGAACTTATTCTTCGATAGACATTATACTTTCCATTATTTGAACTTAACACTATTTTTCCTACCAGAAACTCCCCATTTTTAGCTGGAATGGGGTCAATCTCTTGGGACATGTTGGTCTTGGGATTCTTAGGTAGATCCATACATAATGCACTATGAATTGAACCTAGATCAGCAGTGGTAAGATTCCACAGGTCTATGGACCACATCCCGACCAAAAAATTTAAATGGAAATCCTAGAGGAAAACATGGCTCAAGCTTGGGTCCTAATATGTGCACGAGTCATGACCTCCAAGTGCCATTGGTTCAAACCCATAATTTTAATATTCACAGACAAAATGCTATCTTCCTGCCAATATTAAATAAATTATTTTTGTGCCCTACTAGAGCTTGCAGCTTGCCACTATTGAGGACTTGGGTGAACTTCCATCCCAAGGATGAAAGGATGAGTAATCAAAGTGGGTCTTGGTGCTTCAGTAAGCACTCCATTACTTACTGCAGGGGGTGTTACATATTACAATTGCAACGATACTATGGGAACTTGGAAGGAAAGATGACAGGGATTAAGTTTTCTAGATCTAAATACCCAACATAAATGCCTACAGTTAAAGCAAGCTGTTGAATAACTTAGCTAGTAGCAAAACAAATGTTGTACTATATTGCTAGTAGCAAGTCAATTGTTGCATTAATCCTGACCTACTTTCCAACTATTTTCATAGAACCAAGACAAAACATGTATTTATGTAGAGATATCACCACTAATCTGCCCTTGGGAATAACAAAACTTGTTATTTGGATGGCATTGTCACTTTCAATATTGTGTGGTTAGACTTGAAAAACAAGTCCATTCTAATTATTTGTTGGTGAAGTACTTTACCAAGTCCAATATTATCTCCTCTCAAGCTATGAGGGTTGGGTTGGGTTGGTCAACTAGCCCTTGTCCATTAGGGAGCCCTTAATATCTTCTTGCATATTATGGAGAATACAGATTTCAAAACAAAGGTAATTTGATGTATCTATTACAACAGTAAGACAATGTAATCTTAGTTAAATCATAAAAAAAAGGTTTAGTATTCAAAGGGAAAATTAACTTTCTTTTGAAATGTATTCCATGACCAATCAGTTGCAGATACATATCAATTCGAAACAAAAGAAACTTAAAGCGATTATATTTGTGGGTCATTCCCTAGCAGGGGCAGTTGCAACCTTGGTCACAATATGGGTACTGGAAAAGAGACTAAAACAAATTTCTCCTTTGTGTATCACATTAAAGCATAGCTCTCCATTTTGTGTCACATTTGGTTGCCCTTTAGTGGGAGATAAAAGACTTGTTGAAGCGGTTGGCCATGAGAAATGGGGAGGAAAATTTTGTAACGTGGTTTCCAAACATGATATTGTTCCACGGATGCTTCTTGCACCCTTGGAGTCAATTGCTAAGCCATTTATTGCTATTTTTCCATATTGGCAGGGCATACATGTACCTTATGCTTTTGTTCAAAATGCTTGTAGGACGCTTCTTAATAATGTGCTTGATTCTCTAAGGGAGTCAGATGAGGCTGTCAAGAGAAGCCCTTACAAACCTTTTGGCACTTATATGTTTTGCTCAATCAATGGTGCCACTTGCATTGAAAACTCCGAGACAGTTTTAAAGATGCTTCATTTGACAATGCAAAGCTAGGAAACTTTTTTGGATGAGATTGTACATGACTGCCTTTTAGAGCACAAAAGATATGGTTTTGTTTTGAAGGATGTCATATGAAAGTCCACAAAAGGGACAAGACTGATGAATGCCAATTCATAATTCTCTTACGAGATGGGAATCTCATTGTAGCTAGAAGCTATTTGTGTTGGAGTTCAGGTAATACTGAATTTCTTTTTAAAAATAAAAATTACTTCGAATGTATTTGTTTTGTAGTTAGTTTTTCTGAGTAAAATGCCTTCAAGGTATTATGGGTTAGCATAAATTCATGTTAGTCTAAGATTTATTTATCTCCAAGAGGGATAAAAAACTTTGAGGTTCTTGAGATGTAACATATCTTGAGTTAACATGGATAGTGGGGCATTTTTTTTATGTTGACAGGAACATTATACAAATACACACTCAACAGAAAGACATAGACATCTCCTCTTGTCCACCTGGGATTTAAATTTTTAAAGTACCTAGTTTTGAAATGTGTTCTTGATTGGGTGATGACAAATTTATGCAGAATGATCCTGTAAAGCTGGCCTTAATAAATCTTGGAAAAACTAAAAACAAAACTAGCACAGATGTTTCCAATATAGCTATTAAATTAATCAAAACAAATTGTACTAGGGTTGAACTTGAGTGGTATAAAGAATGTTGTGAGAAGGATGACATTGGTGGATATTATGACTCCTTCAAGAACCAAAATAACAAGAAGGATATCGATGTTAATGGGTGTAGGTTACATCTCGGGGAGTTTTGGGATGAGATTATTCAAATGTGGGAAAGTCATTCTTTTCCCAGTGATTTCCAATCCCAAAATACGTGGGTAAATGCTGGCATGACATATAGTGAGATGATATATCCTTTGGATAACCATCTAGAGGATAGTTTTAAGTTTTTAATCTCATATATATTAACCAACCATATATATTAAGTTTTTCTGTAAAATTTGTAAAATTTCTTGGTATGAAGTTGTTCAGGCATGACAAGCATCACAAGGGATCAAGGACCAAGTCAAGGGCTAATCTTAAAGAGATGTTGGGTTAATATGTTTTCTTTTCAAATGGGTTGTCTAAATTTACCTTCCTTCATTGGACTGTGGTGACTGTGCGAATGAAAATAGCAGCACACCTCCACCACTGTTTGAAGCTTAAGCCTGAGCAGCTAAAGCAAGGATGCGTCGAGCAGAAATAGAGCATAGATGGAAGAAGAAGCGAGATGTATGTTTGAATTGTGCAGGGAGTCCCTGGATGATGTTTTTGGTTTGAAATGAAGGGTGGTTGGTGGAAGTGTTGAAGGAGTAAATGCATGGCAATTACATAGCTCGGGGAGATGATGGATGGGTGTAGACGGCGTCGGAGGTTCTAACGGTGGAGGATAATGGATTGTCAAATGACGACGGGGTAGAATGGGGTGCCGGGAACGGACATGACGAGTTTGTCGGTGGTCAGAGTGCTTGAAATCTGATTTGTCTGATCAAAAGCATCGTAATAAAGTTTGTCAACAGTGTACAATGTATTCATTTAGAGTTTATGAGTTGTTACTTTGGTTCAAACTTCATAATGGTGTTCATGGCATGTGTACTTTCATAAACTCTTTTCTACCTTTTACATAATGCACATGAGAGTTGTTTTACACTATCTCGCCAGAATGAAATAAATGTTTATTTGATTCTTTAAAAGGGTTGTAAATGCCTTTTATATTACAACTTGTGATTATCATTTCATCTTCATGAAATGGGTTTGGTCCCATTGTTGTTGGATGCAATTTTTTTTTAATTGTCAGGGTTTAAAATCCATGAAATGGGTTTGGTCCCTTCATAGCATAGGGACACATGAAAATAGAAGATGTACATGACAATAGATCCATTATCTCTCATTTCCTATGAAAGCTCAAACATTTTGTGCATTCCTTTTTGTTTTTAGTGTCATAAGTTCTTGAAAGTTTTTTAACTTTACAAATAAATATATATATATATATATATATGCTCAGTATTTACCATGATTCCTTTCAATACCATGCAAGTATGGAAGGTAATCAATTCAAATGTGAATTATGGGCCTTTGTAGAGTTGAGTGGTTGATTTTTGTGTTTATTTGTGTTATCTATAATTATTTCAACAATCCGAATACCAAAACCAGAAAAATCAAAGCATGGATTACTTTCTTGATATCCATGCCTTAGAACTTAAAAATATTATCTCAGATATAACAAGGGCCTAAACTGAAGATGAAAGACGTGGAGTGAAGAGGAGGCCTGGTCTATTTATAAAGTGGACCACCAGAGGTGTGTGTAATTCTTCCTAGAAGGTACGAAAAAGTTAAAGCGGTGCGCTGGCCTCCTAATCAGAACATTAATGAAGCCATTTTGAAGGCTGTGGGCTGAGAAGGCTTATCCAAACTATAATTTCAATAATCTAAATTAGTTCAAAGCCTCCATAATATTATTGAAATTGCAATTTTTGATTATTGATTATTGAGATTATAACCTATTGATTTTCATGGCCGAGTTTGCAAAATCTTTGGTGATCGGTGAATGCAAATAGCATCTCCAGAAGAATAAGAGCACGCAAAGAAGTCGCACGGAAGGAGATGTGCTGCTAGAACCAGTGAATATAGTGAGAAGGATTAAAACCAGTGAAAATGCTAATGATGGATTCTGAATTATCTGTGGTGACCGGTGAATGCAATTAGCAGCTCAGAGTAGAAACAGAGCATAGGGAGAAGTCACGCGGGATCGTTTTAATTATGCAGGGAGTGTGGTTGGTGGCACCCATCAATGCATCAGAGTAAGTCTAGAAGGCAGAGGAGTGCAATGACCATGGTTAGATCAACATTAATGGCGGAAGGTAAGGTAACCTAATGGAAATGGGGTGGAACAGACTGCCGGCATTGGACAGGAGGGGTCGGTGCCGGCGGTGTTCGGAGTGCCGGCGCGACGATTGACTCCGGGAAAAATCGTCGCGTCAATAGCTTACTCCATAATTTTATGGTCCATCCTCCTATTTTTGTTTGCCTCACCTTACTTATGCCAGTCTACCGTTATTGCGTTGTAGTCGATCTTTCCATCATCCATGTCTTAGGTTCATTTTTATATGTGTTTCCAAGATTGAATTAGTTTTCTAACTAATTTTTTTTAACTAACATAATTAAGTTATTAAATATTCAATTAATTACAAACATGGGGCACAATGGTCGACCAAATAGTGATATGGCCATTTAGTTTTCATCATGCTGACACTATGCTTTATATCTTTTTAACCTTGCACCATTGATGATTTTTTTGAATACTTTCCCTTACAGTGTCTTTAGTCAGAATGATCCATTGTTTTTTTAATTCTTCCACTATGTATGGTCCAAGCCATGTTGTATGCAACTTTTTAGGTTTCCCTTTAATTCAATTGTCGTAAAGTAGTGCTAAGTTTCCAATTGATATATCTTTTCTTTTTATATTCCGGTCGTGCCAAGCTTTTTGCGGTTGCTTATGAACTTCCTGATGATGGATTTCTATTTGTCGTTGTTCTTCCAATTTTGTTAACTCAAACATCCAGTCGTTTGTATATTTTTCTTTTGCTAAGTGAAGTATATCTGCAATAATTGGTGCATGTTTCCTGAAATGGAGGGGAACCACTACTTCCTATCCAAAGAATAGTTTGAAGCTATCCGGTAAGCATATAAAATATCAGATATCATATCATCCCAATCATCCTTGTCAATGTTACATAGATTTGTGAGACCCTTAGTTAAAGTCTTATTAAATGATTCAATAGCTTCATTGGACTCAGGATGATAAGTTGAACCCTTTTGATGATTGATCATAAACTCGTTCAATAGTATAACGATGGTTTTGTTGATAAAATGCGGTTCCCTGTCACTGATAAGGGTAAGGGGGAACCCAAATATTGTAATAATGTTTTCATATATGAACTTTATGACTACTTCACTAGTACATGCTTTGATCGGTTCATCTTCTTCCCATTCAGTAACATATTCAACTGTAGTAATAATGTTTTGTGCTCTCGTTCGTCGACCATAAATTGGAAAGGTTTGACAAAGTTGATAGCCCATATTTAAAAAATTAAGCTTGGATTTACAGTTATTAGAGGAATTTCCTTTCTTGGCAAAGGTCGACCTAACCTTTGGCACTTGTCCCATTTATTGACTTGGGTTCTACAATCTTTATGTAATGTCAACCACCATAGTCATGATTGTAAAATATTTCTAGCGGCTGTGTCAGCTTGATAGTGATCTCTTGCAGGGCCATTATGTGCTTTGTTGATTATGTCTTGTCGTTCATGTTCAAGTGCACATCGTCGAAGTATTTCATCTAGTCTTAATTTATATAAAAATCCATTTATTAATGTATAGGGTGCAAACTTCACTGCAAGTATTTTCTTCTTCTTTTCAGACATACCTTTTGGAGCTTACCCTTGGTCGAGAAATTATACTATATATTCCAACTCAATCGGTACACATTCAACTCTAAAGAAATGTGCATTGGGTAATTTATCGTCGATGTTGACATGTTCTTCTCCTGAGTCTATTCGTGATAAGTGGCTGGGTTCGACGTTATGTTTTCCTGGTCGAACGATTATCTCAAATTCAAAGTATTGGAACAAGAGTAGCCATATGCATAGTCAAACGTGATGGAGAGGTTTATTTACTAAATATTTGAGTGCTTGATGATCTGTGTAGAATATAAATGGATTAGCCAAAAGGTAGTGGCAATATTTTTGTAGCACAAAAATCATCCTAGGAGAATCTTCGTGTTTTGTTGTTGAATAATATTTTTCTGCTTTATTTAATTTTCTACTAACATACACATTAGGATAATCCATACCATCCTCTCTTGGCTGAGTGAGTATCAAACCAACCGGCATACTAGATGCGTCGATATGGAAGTGAAATTTAATCAACTAGTTTGACACTCTTAATATTGGAGCTTCGATAAGTTTTGTTTTGAGCATGTCAAATAGCTCTTCGCATTCTTGTGACCAATTGAATTCTTGATTATCTTTTAATATATATTCTAATTGGAATGTCACATCATAATAGTATATTATAATTTTTCTGTAATATCCTGTATGTCCTAGAAGTATTCTGACATGGATTTTATTTACATGTGTCTTTAAATCGAGGATAACTTTGATCTTGGCATAGTCGACCGTAATTCCTTCCTTGAAAACAACATTCCCCATAAAGATTCCAATTGGTGATGCAAATATGCACTTTTTTATGTTCAAAGATAAATGCATATATCTGCATCGTTCCAACATGAGTTGTAAATATTGAATGTGGTCTTTCAGTAGTGAATATATTGTCCAATCGTAGAAGTAGACTACCATTGTCTTGTATAAGTACTCTTGAAATGATTTTACTACTATTCTGGAAAACACTGTTGGTGCGTTCTTCAGGCCAAACATAATTACTCTATAAGAAAATGACCAAAATTCATAGGCAAAGGTTGTATTATTTTGATCTTATTTAGCAATTTGAACTTGATCATAATATGAAAATACGTCGGTGAAGGAGTAGCACTCATGCCCTGCTACTTCATTAATTATTTCATTGACAAAGGGTGTGGGAAATGGGTTTTTTAGTGCTACTTTATTTAGCCATCTGAAATCGACACATATTCTCAATCTTGTTGGGTCTTGTTTCTTTGGATGGACCACCATAGGGATGGCCCAATCTGATTGGTCTATTGGATATATAATTCCTACGGCTAGCATATTGTTAATTTCTTTCTTTACTATTTCTTTATATTTATGTGATAGTTTATATGGTTGCTTCTTAACTGGTATAGCATCTGGTTTTATGTCAATTTTTATTTATATACCATTTCTTGAACTAATCCTTTGAGATATTTATAGTCCCTTGCAAAGACATCTTGATATTCTTTTAATAGATTAGCTATTTATGTCGTCTGTTTCTCTGACCAGTAGTCTCCAATTTTAGCCATTTTTGATGATCGTCGAAGGACATGTCGACTTACTTTGTTTTGATCAGTGCATCCATCCATTCTGAAGCCTTCATTTCATTAATTTGTCGATTGCATTCTTTAAATTATATGAATTCTTGAGGGAATTCTTTTGCGGTCAACCTTTTTTCTTCCATTTTTTTATTATGTGCTAACTTTCATTAGCATTTTTACTATTTTCTAAACCCTTGGGTGATTTCTTTTCCATCTAAAACTCTTTCCAGAATATTTATCATTTTTGAGTTCTAGCCAAGTCGATTGGTACATTGCTTTAGTTGTTATGTTATTACATGTCGACTGTGGTACTTCGGTCGACATCGACAAGTCATTATTCTTTTGGCTGTAATAAAATTTTAATTTCTTCGACTGCTTCCCTGATATTTATTTTTATGGTGAGAATGAGAAATATTTAATAAAGTTTTCTTTCAACTCTTTCAGTCAAAGGTTTCACCTCGGGCTTCTTCCATTTTGTACCATTTATTGGGAAAGTATTCTAATGTATTTGGGAATATATGAGGATATATTCTTTCATCTCTATATCCTGCTTATTTCCATCATTTTTTACTTGTGGTAATGTGCTTGGTTGGGTCTTGGCCTTATATTAATTTTGGTATCTCAACTTGTGCGATGAGTTTCTTTCCTCCAAATAATTCAATGAAATTTTTTGAAGTGGTGGTCCAAGTCTAAAGGAGGGGCTGGTGCGTATCCCACCATCGTACTGCTTGGCCTATGAAAGTTTCGAATAAACTTTGGAGTCATCCTTGATCACCAACATTTTTAGAGGATTCTTCAATGTGTACAATTGGGGATTCTCGTTCCTTATATCTTAATAGCAGAGTACTTATTGCCTCTTTTTCCATTGGAATAATCATCAAATATTCTCTTATTTTTTTCAAAGACTTTTGGGATGATGGATACAATAAAACATTGTTGTATTCTTTTTTGTTAGTGTTTGAGAAAATATTAAGAAACTTGAACTTTAAAACTTTAATCCACAATTACAGTGCAAATAGATCTCATCAATAATCCAAAGACATAAATATATCAAACCATAAAACACATGATATACCCTGGGAAAACCCTCCACTTTTTCGGAGGATAAAAAACCCAATAGAGTATGGTTGATAATCGACAGAGAATGATTACAACACAATAACATATTTCTTTTTCGAAAGAACAAGAGATGAGAGATCAAATGGAGCATTGTATTGGTCTTTCCAAGTGCATAAAAATTTAATAACAAGTCAAATTAGGTCATACAAGGAAGGTAGCGTATATTTCCATGCTTCAGTAAGTAGTTAACACCGAGAACACTGTTTTATCTTCAACCATGTGCCCTCATTGACTTGGTGCCAATTTGGCACTCCAGAATTATCTCCCATAAGGAAGATATCTGCCCTCCATTAATTCACTGAGTTTCACTACCTCTAACTGAGTTGTTAGTTGAATTAAATGAAATGGAATGAATGGAGATGCATGTGACTAAATGGAGCTGCATGTAACTGAACAAAACTAAATGTAATTGAACAGAACTGAATGTAACTGAACAAAACTGAATGTAACTAGTGCTTCTCCATCAATGTCATCTTCAACAACCACTTGCATAAGTTAAGGAGTTGATTCCTTAATTAACTGAAACTTATTTTTCACCACTAAGACTCAATTGATGTCTTATCAATTCAATTTCTCTTGGAGGCATGCATGAGCAATTAAAATTATCTCTATATATCTATGCTCATCTCTATTTAATTAATTATGCAAGATCCCTGTTTGTTTAATTAATTAATCATCTATATCATTTCATACTCATAAGATTGTTTCCTAACCTATGATCATATGTATTACCCCTGGTCATATAGTCACATGCTAAAGTAAATCACTTTAGGGGTAGCTAATCCTTAAAGGATACTTGTATCACCTATTGACCATGACTAGCCATACATAACATATTATATCCACTTTACATAGTAAAATACACTACCTCACAACATGAGGATATTTGTAGAACTTGATATTACTCACAAGTCTACTGTCTTGATATTAATCACAAGACTCAGCTTGATATTACTCGCAATCTTTACAACATCATGAACTTAATCATATGAGGATATTTATTGGATTTGATATTACTCACAAGATTTACAACATCATCACCTCAATCATATTAGGATATTTGTAGGACTTGATATTACTCACAAATATACTATCTTGATATTACTCACAAGACTAGAGAGTGACCTCTTGATGCTGTAATCTCAACACCACCTCAATCATATTAGGATATTTGTAGGACTTGATATTACTCACAAATATACTGTCTTGATATTACTCACAAGACTAGAGAGTTACCTCTTGATGCTATAATCTCAACAATCCCTCTTAGTGAGGGAGACATTCTCTGCCATACCAGGAATTTCCTGCCACACCAAGCTTACCTCAAAAGTGTCAGAACATTGTCACAAATATAGGCTTCTCACAAATTTGCAATATTCTCATCAATAGATATGTATTGGAATTCATTTTACATGACCATTACTTCAATGACTAGAGAATGACTCTTGATGCTGTAATATCAACATTTTTCCGGGGATAACGTCAATTGTCTAGAAATTCCTCGCTTGTGCTTTGTAATTTTCTATTTTCCACTCATATAGTTATGAGTCAGAGTTGTAACCAATGGAAACGGGTCTTCCTGTTAGGATTATAATCCTCACTTGTCAAATTTGGTCAATTATGTCTAAATTAGGAGTCTTTTCAGTCTATATTTAGTCACTAGCATCATTGGGTCCACATGGCCTAATTGGGCCACATGTACCAGTTACTAGAGTGTGGGGAACACTAGTTGAGGCTAAATGCCACTGACTGCACTTGTGTGCATCAGTTTAGGAGCCTCCTAGACTAATCCCTACAATTTAGGATCCACTGGGAGTGTTAGAACCAACCTCCTTCAGTTGAGTTCGGTTAGTGACTAGTTAAGCCTAGTTAGGAGTTAGTTACATTCACTTACATCCAGTTACATTCAGTTAGCACAATTCATTGATTGATTGCATGTGGGAAGGTGCAATTCCTCACCTACCACATTCAATTAGACTAGTTAACTAATTCCAACTGACTGGTGCACTGATTTAGACAGCTGGAGCTAACTAGTTGGGCTCCGATAGTGATTTAGACATGTCTACTTATCCATGTAGTTAGGTAGAGTAAATCAATTCAAATTTCTCTCTCATGCATTAGAATTTATTGGTTATTAATACCAGTGTATTACATTGTCATTAACTATCCAATTACTTTTTATTAATGAAAGCATTATACAGTTGCAGCCATTTTTGCACTATTTCATTCGTCAATTCTGATTAAAATTGTATGATATATCTTGTGAGTTGTGTGTTGATCCATAGATCTATGTGCTCAATTGTTATATTTTTAACATTTAAGCTATATGATCTTAGGATATTATCTGAGAGAATAACAAGCACAACAATCAATCACAAGAGACAATGAACACAAATATTTTCCTCAAGGAAACCATAAAGGAGAAAACCCACAACTTCCTCAGAGATAGAATCAACACCAAAAGTAAGACCCAAAGATACAAAGATGATCTCTCGACAGCAGTAGTCTCTCTCTCTCTTGTCCCAAATTCTTATCTCTCTCTCTTAGTTATGCGCTACAACTGAGTGTGTGTGTCTGTGTGATAAATAGAGAGGCTCACTCTTTATTTATACTAATTCCAAACTTTAAATTAACTCACATGGGCTGAATTCTATAGGAGAGTATAATAATCCTAGCGCCCTGCAACTACAGGGACTTTCACCCTTGAACAATAAGGAGGGTTACCCTCAATGACTTTACATGACCTGTTTACTTTATTGATTCTCCCGATAGGATCATCGGGGTATGACATGACACAATTACATCACTGATACTCCTAATAGGGACAATGGGGTATAATATACAAGTGGATACATTCCAAAGTTACAAATACATCAACACTCCCTCTTAACTAGGAAGGTATTCTCTCAACACAATTTATCAGCACAAGTCTTCTTCTTTGGGTCATCACTGGATCATCATCAAGTCTGGATCATCACTAGATCATCATCAAGTCTAGATCATCACTGGATCATCATCACTACTTTCACTATCTCGAAACAAATGGTGCTATCTTTCAATTCTACTCGTCATAGGAATTTCTACAGAGCCAACCCTTTTTGATGCTGGTTGTAGGCCTAAATTCCATGTAGGTCTTCATCATCTTCAGCACTTATATATGACCATGGAATGAACCATGTCAGAAAGGCTCACCCAGCACTTACATTTGACCATGGGAGGAACACATCCAAGAACCATGTTAGAAAGGCACACCCATCACTCACATATGACCATGGGAGGAACACATCCAAAACCCATGTCAGAAAGGCCCAATAGTCACATCTGACCTCATCTTTTCAGAAAGTATATGCACTTACATCTGACCTCATCTTGTCAAAAAGGCTCTGCACTTACATCCAACCTCATCTTGTCAAAAAGGCTCTGCACTTACATCTGATCATGTGGGAACACATCCTGCAATAACATCAGAATGGCTCTGCACTTATATATGATCATGTGGGAACACATCCCACAATCACATCAGAATGTCTTTGCACTGATCATGTGGGAACAAATCCCACAATCACATTAGAATGTCTTTGCATTGATCATGTGGGAACACATCCCACAATCACATCAGAATATATTTGCACTTACATCTGACCCTGTGGATCCCAACCTTCCACCATGTTAGAAAGGCTAATGGACACATCAATTCTATTTGGAGGGAACCTCGATATGGAGAACACCAAGCTTCTCCCTGAAGTACTCAAACTTCACTCTAGCTAATGGTTTGGTCAACACATCAGCTATTTTCTCATCTGTCGCAACATATTGGAGTTTCACTGCTCCTCTCTACACCATATCCTTGATATAGTGATATTTGATCTCAATATGCTTCGACTTGTCATGGAACACTGGGTTCTCCGATAACTTCACACAACTCTGGTTGTCGCAATATATACAAGTAGAATCCAGCTGGAGATCAAATAATTCAAACAGTAGATTTCTCAGCCACACTACCTCACAACTAACAGAACAAACTACAACATACTCTGCTTCGGCTGTACTCAATGCCACACAAGATTGCTTCCTCCTAAACCAGCAGATCACACATGATCCCATACTGAAGCAACACCTTGAAGTTCTCTTCCTATCAATGGCACTGCCTACCCAATCCAAATCCACATAACCTTCCAAGTTAATATTTTGATTTTCCTCATACTTGAGCCCATAATCAACTATACCCTTTAGGTACCTTAGAATATGCTTTTCAGCACTTAGGTGAACATGTCTCGGATCTATTAGGAACTAGCTCAATGTGTTCACAGCAAAGCAAATATCTGGTCCCATATTTGACAGGTACATTAAGGACCCAATCATCTAATGATACATCATAGCATCGATCGAATCTGATGAAGCATCACTCAATAACTTCAGATTTGATGCCATAGGTGTGGTCATGGCCTTGCAGTCCATCATCTCGAATATCTTTAGGATCTTGAGCACATACTTCCCTTATCCTAGGGAGATTCCATTTGCATTCTACCACACCTCCATGCCTAGAAAGTAATGCATCATACCCAAGTCCTTCATCTTGAACTCAACAACCAACTTCCTCTTTGTGTTAGCAATCAACCCATCTGTACCTGTTAAAAATAGGTCATCTACATATAGTAGGAGCATCACTGGGTTCCCTTCTTCAACCTTGTAGTAAAGGTTGGAATTTGCTTTACTTTTGGTAAAGCCCAAACTAGTTAGGAAGCTTTCAATCCTGCCGTACCACATCCCGGGTTCCTATTTCAAACTATACAGGGATTTCTTCAATTTACACACATGAGTCTTCCTGTCATGTGTCTTAGAGTCGAGTGGCTGCTCCACATATACCTCCTCTTCTACTACACCATTCATGAAAGCTGTCTTGACATCCATCTGGTGTACTTTCCATTTCATTACTGCATCTAAAGCAAGTATTGATCTGATGGAAGTATATATGGCTATAGGTGCAAAAGTCTCTTCATAATCTATCCCTTGTTTTTGGGAGAAGCCACGAGCCACAAATATTTCTTTATATTTCTCTATGCTACCATCTGTAGCATGCTTGATCTTATAGATCCATTTGGAAGTCACAACAGACTTCCCATCTGGTCTTGGGACAACATCCCAAACATTATTCTTCATGATTGACTGATACTCCTTGATCATAGCATCCTTCCATTCTTTCTTTTCTATGACTTCTTCATAGTTGGAAGGTTCTTTATCGACGATGTCACATAATAGGGCTACATATCCGAAGTAGGACCTAGTTCTCTTCCTTTCTCTGTGCATTTCTTCTGGAGCCCCATATCTCTTTGCACCTTGGATAGCCTCTCGCACCCATTCAATTTTCCTCTTGTGAGAATTCTTCTCCTAAGGTGGATCTATAGGCTCTTGAGGTTCTTCTATTTCTCGATCTTCTTATGGAATTGCTTCATCCATGGTTGTATCTCAGATCCTGGGTATTTCAGTTTCTCCAGGATATTCAACTGGTCTCTTCCTGGATTTGTTGTAAGTTGTGTCTTCATCAAATGTTACATCTCTGCTGATGTCGATCTTCTTGAATCCTGGGAAGTATATTTTGTAAGCCTTCGAGCTTTCAAAGTATCCCATAAATATACCCTTCTTTTTTGAAGGATCTAACTTTGTCCTCTTTTCTTTTGGAATGTGTATGTACACTGGAAAGCCAAATATTCTGAGATGACTGACTTCTGGTTTCTTGCCGAAAAACACTTCTTCAGCTGTCTTGTTCTTGATTACTCTATGTGGAGTACGGTTCTATACATACACAATTGTCTTGGTAGCTTCTGCCCATAGATGCATAGGAAGATATTGATCATGGATCATTTCCTTTGCTGCTTCCATGATTGTTCTATTATTCCTTTCTGCAACCCCATTCTATTGTGGATTATATGGAGTTATCAACTCCCTATTAATCCTCGAACCTCTGCATAATTCCTTGAATTCATTTGATGTGAATTCTCCGCCATTGTCTGATCGAAAAATATTGATCTTCTTCTCTGTGTGGTTTTTGNCTTTGTTCTTCATGAAGTATATCCATGTCTTCCTAGAAAAATCATCAATGAAAGAAACATAGTATACATACCCACTTAATGAACTGGATGACATCGGACCACATACATCGGAGTGAATGATTTCCAAGATTCCTTTAGCCTTGCTTTCGCTACTTGGAAATGTCTTCTTTGCGTTCTTTCCTTTCGCACATCCCTTGCATACTCCATGTTTTTCCTGCATTTCTGGAAGACCTTCAACAAATTTTCTTGCAAGTGGTAGTGCCCTATAGTGCACATGTGCAAGCCTTCTATGCCAAAGTTCATTTAGTTTTACTATGTCATGAACCAGAGCTTGTTCTGGTTGGCCCTTTAATCTGTATAGTCCTCCCTCTTGTTCTCCAATTACTACTGCATCGTCAATAGTCTTTTATTTTGGCCACATGAGGACTTGGCCATTTATAAATGCAACTCTTATGCATTTTGCATCTAATGCAAAGATGGAGAGAAGGCTCTTCTTTAGTCCTGGTACAAATAGGAAATCCCTCATTTTCATAGACTTTCTAAAGTCTAATTTGTAGGAGGATTCTCCACTACCTTTTATTGGATACTGGTAGTCATCCCCAAGTTTCACCGTGTAGGGTGATTCATGTTCTGATAGTTTCACAAAGGATTCCTTAAATCCCATCATGTGTTTGGAAGACCCACTGTCAATAATCCAATCATTGCTTCCATGTGTGGTAGTTCCCCTGAGGGAAGAGATCAACACATATTCTTCATCACTTGAAGAACCATCACTGTCTTGTTTGATTCTCTTCTTGGAAGGCTCGTCATCTTCTGCAACATGAGCATGATATATTTTCTTGTTTCCCTTCCTCTTGTGAGATCTATCTTTGTTTCTATGACAATCTCTTACAAGGTTTCCTCTTTCATCACATGTATAGCAAATGAACTTAGACAAATATTTGTTAGATTTTCTAGTGTTATTCTTCTGGCGAGAGTGCTTACCTCTATGATGGTATGTTCTACTTTTCTTAGATTGTACTGTGAGAGCTTGATCTTCACTTCCCATATTTTCTTCTCGAGCTAATATTCAAGATTCTTCTTGTGAGCACTCCTCCCACAGTCTGCTAAAATTGACTAGCTTCTTTCTGGCACAGATCCCTTGAATGAAAGAGTCCCATGCCCTAGGGAGACCATTAAAGGTGGTCATCACAATTTATATATTCTCTACTTCTTCATCTACAGCTTCAAGCTGTTCCTTGATCTGAGAGACCCTTGTAAAGTAAGATTGGATGGTCTCCGCATTCTGGATCTTTACATTCTTCAATTGGTTTCTCAGAGTCATCTTCCGGTTTATGTTCTTCCCTTCAAATAACTTGGTCAGGGAATCAAAAATATCTTTAGGTGTCTTTAGAGAGGACACCTGAGGTATGAGATGATCCTTGGTTGAATCAACAATAATCCTCTTAGCCATGACCAATTTATTTTTGTGTAAGGCCTTAGACTCATCTCCCTCTGGAACTGGAACTTCTTCACTTATGTAGGAGTCTAGTTCATTTTCTTCTAGGACCGGGGAGATCCTATACTTCCAGGTTCAGAAGTTATTAGATCCCTCAATATTTTCATCAAGCTTGGTATGATGAGAAATCTTAACAGAGAACCTCAAATGGAAATGCAAAAGATTTAGATCTTACCAGGTTAAGATGTCAGAACTGTATTTGGAGCTGAATTTTTGCAGAGCTGGTTTTCTGATTCGGGAGCAAATTTAGGGTTTGAATTTCCCGTAGTTCTACCCAACCAAAAACTCTGATCTTGATCTCTAAACTTCAATTTTTGGGAGAAGATCAATCCAGGCTTGGGCTCACTCAAAAATTCCACTTCTGTGGAAAGCCCTAAATTCTCGTAGAAGTGTTGGGTGAAAAACTGAAAATGCTTAGAATCAGATTCTGCTTCGATAGAAATATGCGTCCTTCAATGCAGAGTTAGCCTAGTGTCCTTTTGCTGATGGATTGTGGAGATAGACCCAAAAATTAAGAAGCTCTAGCTTCTGCAGCTACATAGTGTCTTGTTCTCATGTTAGATCTGATACCATGTTAGATTTTTAACATTTGAGCTAGATGATCTTAGGATCATATTTGAAAGAATAACAAGCACAACAATCAATCACAAGAGACAATGAACACAAAGATTTTCCTCGGGGAAACCATAAAGGAGAAAACCCCACAACTTCCTCAGAGATAGAATCAACACCAAAAGTAAAACCCAAAGATACAAAGATGATCTCTTGACAGCAGTAGTCTCTCTCTCTCTTGTCCTAGCTTCTTCTCTCTCTCTCTCTCTCTAAGTTATGCGCTACAACTGAGTGTGTGTGTCTGTGTGATAAATAGAGAGGCTCACTCTCTATTTATACTGATTCCTGACTTGACATTAAATCAACAGGGATGACTTCTCTAGGAGAGTCTAATAACCCTAGTGCCCCGCAACTGCGGGGACTTTAACCGTTGAACAATAGGGAGGGTTACCCTCAATGACTTTACATGAATTGTTTACTTTATTGATTCTCCCGATAGGATCATCGGGGTATGACATGACACAATTACATCACCGATACTCCCAAAAGGGACTTTGGGGTATAATATACAAGTGAATACATTCCGAAGTTACAAATACATAAATATCGATTTTATATGGTATTAGAGCCTCGGAAGGACAAGGCACTTCTCCTTCTACATATTTTCTATTGGATCAAATTTCTTGAGAAAAATTGTTCCTTCCAGCTCTGCACCAAAGGCGACAAGTTTACCACAGAATCCTAATCAAAGGAATTGTTGATCAGACATTTCTTGGTTAACTAAGTTGGGTGTGATGAAAACTTGAAAAGTGTAGGTTGTCCGACCTTACAGTGCCCCTTTTATGTTTTTCTAGGTACAACTTTGAATGGATTCATCTGTTCCTCTTCTCACCCCATTCATAAGCTATTCAGAATGGAAGTTGAAGATGATGGCATCTCTAAAGAGATAAGATCTCTATGAGGTGTCTATTGGAATTGGAAAAGATTCTTATGATAATGAGAATGACTGGCTAAATGAGGGTGATGGATATTTTGGAGCAATAGGTCTGGCCCTTTCTCCTAGCTTATGCTACCTCACTAAATTTGTTGAATACCCAAAGGATCTCTGGAAAAAATTAGACAAAAACTTTGGAAAACATAATGAGGATCATAATATCACTTTGGAGAGAATACCCAACACCACAAGAGTTCTTGATCCAAAAGTATTGGCCTCTACTCTCTATGATGAAGTTGTTCAAGATGAAGAAGAAGTAGAATCTTCTACACAGTCAATTCAAATTGAAGAAAGTCTCCTTGAAGTATCTCCTTCTCCTAATGCTCCAGAATTTTATGAGATCTCTTATATCTCATCTTCTCATATGGATGATACAGAATAAGAAATTCAAATCTCTGATATTGAAGAAAAACACTGCTGCAATTCTATGCAAACATTCTCCAGTGATTCTCCTTTAAATTCTGTGCAAAATTTTCCAGTGATTGCTTCCAAAAGTGAAGAGGAAATTGATTTCTCTCCCTCTAATGTTGCTGCTGGTTTATAGATAAGTAATACCTTGGATATTTTGGAAAAAATATCAGATTTTAGGAATGATCCATTCTCTCTCCTTGATCTAGATCTTCCAGCAAATTCATACAGGATTGCATGCACCAATGTTCATAATTTTGAAGAAAGAGAAAACTATGCATCTACCGTCTCGGTGGACCATACTTTTCGATCTGATATGAAATTATTTGGATTTGATATGATCTTATTTGGATATTATATGATATTATTTGGTTCAAATTTTATATTCCAAGAGCTTTCAGTCATGCTTGTAGCTGTTCTCACTAATTTCGGTATGAAAAATCAAGTACCGCAAGTCTTCTTCAAATTTGTTGTTGGGGATTTGATGTTAGTTTCCTCTTATGAGGTTGATGATATTTTATTTCATGAATCATTAGTTATTTATGAAGCTCTATCATATTATGGATCTCAAGCATTCGCTTTCCACAATCTCAGGGCTTCTCTACCTTTGGTCACATGCTCATCTCCTCACAGAACTAGTAAAGAGGAAGACATTCTGCATCCGCCTGAACACTTGCTCCTAACACTTGGGGATGATTTTACCACTTATGGTTTGATGTTCAAGGCTGCAACATATAATTTTATTGAGTGCTCCTCACATGGATCGAATCCTCAAGCACTTTTGCTCTCTTATTAGTTGATTTCAGTTGCTCTACATGGGTCCAATTTTCAGCCAACAACTGCCTATGTTCCTAATTCGGTTGAGCACATCATTCTTCTTCCAAAGAGGAATATTAATCCATACATAAGATGGAGAAGTCTACACACCAGGCCCCAGATACGTGTGCATAGAAGTACAAGATTGATCTTGATTCTACTTGCTTAGTTTGAGGGGGGCTTTTTTCCCATGTGGGTTTTCCCTGTTTCCTTGTATTAAGCAGTTATTTACTTTAGTTGTAATGGGTGACCTATGGTCTTAGTTACCAGGGCCCACAAATTTTCCAATTTAGCATTCAGGGGGGGTGTTAGGATTATAATCCTCCCTTGTCCAATTTGGTTAATTATGTCTAAATTAGGAGTCTTTTTAGTCTATATTTAGTCACTAGCATCATTGGGTCGACATGGCATAATTGGGCCACATGTACCAGTTACTAGTGTATGGGGAACACTAGTTGAGGATAAATTCCATTGAATACACTTGCATGCATCAGTTGAGGAGCCTTCTAGACCAATCCCTACAATTTAGGAGCCACTGGGAGTGCCAGAACTAACCTCCTTCAGTTGAGTTCAGTTAGTGACTAGTTAAACCTAGTTAGGAGTCAGCTACATTCAGTTACATCTAGTTATATTCAGTTAGCACTATTCATTGATTGATTGCATGTGGGAAGGCGCAATTCCTCACCTACCACATTCAGTTAGACTAGTTAACTAATTCTAACTGACTGGTGCACTGATTTAGACAACTGGAGCTAACTAGTTGGGCTCCGATAGTGATTTAGAAATGTCTAGTTATCCATGAAGTTAGGTAGAGTCAATCAATTCGAATTCCTCTCTCATGCATTCGAATTGACTGGTTATTAATACCAGTGTATTACATTGTAATTAACTATCCAATTACTTTTGATTAATGAAAGCATTACACAGTTGCAAGCCATTTTCGCACTATTTCATTCTTCAATTCTGAGTAAAATTGTCTGATCTATCTTGTGAGTTCTGTGTTGATCCACAGATCTATGTGCTCAATTTTATACTTCGTAAGTTGATTTATCGATAATTATTTATCTCGCTGGTATCTTCATTACTTTGAATTACTTGGTATAGGTGTCGTATATCATCATCATTGTCATTTGGCTCGTCCCAAGGTTTTCCTTACGGTGGATTGATAGGCACAATGAGTTTCTTCGCATATCCTTTAAGCTTGATTCTCTCTTTTTCTCGCAAGATGGGCGCTTTCATTTTTTGTCTCCAAGATCGACCAACCAATGCTAGGAAGGATTTATATCCTTCTTATGGATTAATAATTTTGAAGTCTATAGTTGTATGGATTCCCATAATTGAAGTTTTAATATTTTTCCACACTCCAATGCGTTCAATTAAGAGTTGGTAAGCTAGCTTAAGATAAACGCATGATTATGATAGTCAAGGACGCCCAATTTTTTCCCATGACGATTTTGTCATTATATTTGCTTATGACCCAAAGTCGAGAATGACTTGTTTAATGAAAAATTCTTCAACTTCTAGGACAATGTGGGGGCCGATATCATTTATGTCTATTTGATTCAAAGTGAAAATAACTTTATAGACTTTGCTTCCTTTAGAGTTATTTATGATAAATTGCATTAAGTCAATTAATCATGCAACGATTTATTCTTTTGTTAATAACTGAAATAACTCATTAAGTCACATATTTCTATTTTATTTGCTAGTTTCTTGTGTGAACATTTTTATTGCATTGTTAAATATTTATTTCTACCTCCATGAGTTAGGATAATCATCTTGCTTTCATTATACCTTTAAAATTTGTGGATTATCTTCCCCAGTATTTGTGCTTTGTTTGGGAATAACTTGCAAGTTTTTATTAATATTTGCTTCATTTTTAGAAACAAACAGTAAGACATTACCATTATAGAGAACTCTTCTTAGTTTCTTTTATTAAGTGCATCAATAATTATAGAGAACTCTTCTAAGTTGTGCTCCCCAACAAAATTTTTTGTACATAATTTAAATATGTTTTGTCTTTTTGTGGGAAGTCAGGGATTAGATGGTATTAAGTGTAGCATACAAATTGACATGGTTTATTGTGGGCTTGCGGTCGATATCCTTGGTAGTTGTTTCTTCCGCAACCGTTGTATTATCCTCTTCGGTTATTGTTATTATTGTGTTGGTTGTTATTTTGATCGTCATTTCTCCATCCCGACCTTTCTGGTCAACTGTTTGGGTCTAATATATTGTGTGGTACCCTCCTCTAGTATTCAAGTTCTTTATGCATTTTGCAGTCATATGTTGTGTCATTCGACAAATTCCACACAATTTTGGTTTCATGTTGTTAGTGTTGTAAGGGAAATTTGTCGATGAATGTGGTTCAAATATTTTGTAGATGTCACAGAAGCAAACATCTGGGCCTTCTAAAAGTTTTATGGTCTTCACTCTTCAAGGAATATTCTCATATTCTCTCCACTTTGCTTTAATTCATGTTGATATGTGTTACTTTTGTATCTTCTTCTTTTGTCATATGGATAGTTGTCTTTGGTGTGTCCTTATTGTGAGCACGCAGAGCACCATAGGTCGTTATGTCTCATTGTAAGATGTTGTATTGATATTTATATATTATGAACTTTTTCTTCTAGAATCCTGTCGATAAGTCCAGTCGAATAATCTATATTTGATTAGACTCTAAGAGTTTTTTGAAGACATCTTCATAGGCAATGTATTCATTCATTAAGATCGGTGACTTGATTTTTTGCAACAACCCTTCAACAAAAAATGTATTAATAATGTAGGGTCCAATTTAGATGACATTTGAATGAGGATATCTTTAAATATTTTGTTGTATTCTCTCAAAGATTCTCCTACCCTTTGCTTGATTTGCTTTAATTTGTGTCCAGCTAGATGCTTGGTTTCATCACTTTTGAAGAATTATAGAAAATTTTCTTTTATTTGCTGCTTTGTTTTGGGACCTTCTTCTAGGAAATTCATGTACCACGTTAGTGCTCTATTTCTCAGTGCTCCTACAAACTGCGCAATTTGTTGATTTTCATCATCAATTAAATTAGCTTTCCACAAGGATTAACATACAAACTAGTGTTTCTTGGGGTCACCATCCCCATAAAAAATAGGAGTATTAATGGGAAGTCGATAAGCCACATTATTAAATTTACTGTTTCTTGCACTTACCAGAGTAGAGTGACTAATTGACACACTTACTAATTGACGACTACTGCTAAATCCTTGTGACTTATACTGATACCGGGACAAACATACTTCTTCTAATCACTCTTCGTCGTGTGACAATAGTAGTCACTGTAAAGAACAATAATCTGATAATGATTATGGAAAATACAAATCTATTTCATGACTAGAATATGGGAAAATAATCAACACATTGAAAAACGAATGGCCACATAATAAGTTCCATTATCCCTACCAAGGATGTAACATACATAATTTTAAAAAGAACATAATACATACAAATGTTAACCCAAATTTGAATATTTCTCAGTGCTCCTATGACCAGCAAAGATATGAAAACCTATATAGTTTCTCTTGTGTCAAGGAAAATATCCTATTTAACTTAACTCCAGTGAGTTTGTTTCATAAAATCAAATATCAAACAATAAACGTTATCTGTAAAAATGATACAAACCTTCAATTATATCTACAATATATAAATTCAATATGTTCATTGCAACTTACATTAAGTTTGTTTCCATAATAAGGCTAACCGTTCTTTATCATAAATGACTACAAGCAAGAAAAAATTGAGTGATACAAAGTTATATTCTCTTCAATCCAATACCATTAATAAGAGACATTTTTTAGAGTTTCTAACCACTAAAAATAGAGGCTAGCACAAGTAACAACATGCAAAATTATCTGTGTCTACAAACAAACTAGTGTATCCTTACATTATTTTTTTGCTAGGGAGGTAGATCAGGATAATGAATATTTTATTGAAGTGGAAGTAAAATTGCACTGAAAGAACTACCACTTGAAAAACTCAAAAAATGAAGAGCATTTGTTAAATCAAACACCAAAATAATTTATCATTAACAATGGAGATTTCGAGAATAATTAGATAGAATAAATTGTTTTAATCATTATATTTTCATGCATTTTAAACCATTCAAAAGACTAATTCTCATCCATAACAATGATATAAATGCACAATAGGAACAATATGTTAGACAAGGAATCTTATGAAGCCTATTGCTTACTCTATAATTGTATAACTTCTTAGTAGTTTTAAACGGTTACTTAATAGCGTATGAGAATAATAACCTATTTGGGAATTATATGTAAAAGAAAACCCTATTATAAATACACTGTATCTAATATAAGAATATCCTAAATATCATGCAACGAAGGATGAAAAAGGAATCATAATCCAAAGACTACAAATTTTGTCAAATACTCTATTTAAACAACCTGAATGATTTGGTTTTGGAATCGAATACTTTTTTAGGTAATTGAATATCATAGACATTCCTTTACTAATAGAAAATAAATCTTGGAAAACTCAATAGTTTGTAAAATCTAAAGGGATAATTATTATTTCATCCAATCTCAAAAAATATACCAAATCCCCAACCCTATATAACTATGAATACGTTAATCTAATATAGTAAAAAATGGTGTTCATATAATACAATTAAAAACTATATCAATGGATAAAGAGTAAATATGTAGGTGGATTGAATATAGCAATGTTAAGTAGCTAGATGGGTGAACTTATTTGATCTATGATCTGAAATATTAGAAGAAGACCAACCCCAAATAAGTGTGAATGATGCTCATCTAATACATCAAATATTGTTCAATATTGTTCATCTAATACTATTGGGTGAACTTATTGATAGAGTGCACCATGAGAAATGAAGTATTAAGGAAATATAATAGATATGGATATTCGAACTTAAAACAAATCTAGAGATGAACACTCACCATTTTTCATAGGAATCCATCAAGATAAGGAATTTATATCTAGTTGTAGCAACAAAACAACATTGGAATTACCAAGCGTCATAGGTATGGCTACAAACAGATGGTTATAACACATATCAAAATACACTAACAAATTCAAATTACCAATATATGATGGAATCTTGGAGGAAAATAAGGTTTCCTAACAAGTTCAAGTACTTCAAATTGGAGCGCTAAGGGATAGATGGATTTTCCCACTCAACATATTGTGTGATAGATCCAATTACTCTAGAAATTGGTATAGTTTTGGAGAACCGAATTGAGGAATGATATTAGTAAGAATGTTCCATGACAAATATTTGTTCTATAAACCCAACTCAAACAAATCTCCAAGAATTCTTCCAATGAATATGTTAGCACTCAAAATTTACCCTCAGTTGTGAAAGGATAATCCCAAGGTAACCACAAAACCAAACTTTAGGAGGAAATATGACTTCTTTCCTTCTAGATAGGGATCTATCAATAGATAACACAAAGTCCATATAGCTTTGGAATGAAATAAAATTTAATAGTCACAATGCCTGAAAATGGTGGTCATTGGGCATGGAGTCAAATATGAAAAAAAATTAATGACAGTGCTTTGCAATGGAGTTCTTAATAGAGGCAGGGTAGTTACTCTTTTACAATGAAAATGTTGGTTTTCTGGTGATAAGGAAGAGTAAGAAACAATCCATTAATATGGGAATCTAAAGATGAATCTAAAGATGAATCCAATATTAACTTATGGAATTTTTTTGTGAATGCTTGATGTTACGGAGAGAAATTCCTATGGCTTGGGGTACCACAACAGATAGATTGACTCCAGAAACCAATCCTTTCCTATATGCAAGAGAAACCAAATATCTAACACTAAAGGATCTTGATTCGTACCTTATTCCGGACGGTTGATGTAGATCCCCGCTGAGCTTTTCCACTCTTGCTTGTATTAGCAATTTGCTTCCTCAACATTCAACAAACAAGACAAGCATGCTATATATAATTGTGTTAGACCTACTCTAGCATATATAATCAATAACATATAAGCATTTAAAAGCATCCATGGATCAAATACTCATTTAAATACACATTATTGGATAGGAAAATATATTTCTATTGATATAAAACAAAGATTACAATAGTGACAACCTCTGTCGGCACGTCTGCGAATCAGAGAAACTGAGTCCCCCACTTGGGCCTCCACCACTTCAATCCTCCATCTCTCGATAGCAAGCTCACAAGAAAAAGGAAAGCTTGGGAAGAACACAAAGTGCTCTAAGGGACAAAGGGATGCAGACTCAAGTATAAGCTTCGACAACAATGGACTATAGTTTTCTTGCTCTTCAATTCCTCTCCCTTCAATGTATCCAAAGGGTTCCTTATATAGCTCTTAAATGGGGTAATGGAAGGTTGAATCTGAGAGATCTCAAGGAATATGGAAGGCCAATAGACAAGTGACTCATTTCCACATCAAGGAAAACTCCAAAATCATTTGGCCTTTTGCACACATCCTGATGTATGCGGGTTTAAGGGTCAAATCCATGTATATACGCGAGAAAGGGATTAAAAGTCGCGTATGACAATTATTACATGTTTTTAGGGATGATCTTGGAAACATCAAAGGTACAAAAATGGTCCATGGGGTCTAAGGAGTCTGCAAAGGGACAGGGAAGGCCATAAAGGTGTGATTCACCATGTGTGGTAAAATCAGCTGTAACAGATGCCCCCTAATGTGTGAGGTCAGAGAGGTCATATGATGGCCGAAATACATTATAACTCCATCCCAGAAGTGGAGTGATGAAGAACCCAGTGGAAGAACCAGCCATCCAATCAATACAATACAATGATCAAACTCTGCATATAACTGTGAGTAGATGTAGTAGTCCTGGATACATAAGAGTAAAATGGCCATGAATAGGCATGATACAAAATATGACATGTGTGGTCATCACCATGTACAATATAGATAGCTCAAAATCTCCATGATGAAGATATACATAGGATCATGATCACCATGAAGGCTGAAGATATATAATGGATCAAGATCTCCATAATGGCTGGAAATATCTAACATACACTGGAATAAAGTCATGAGAGCTGAAATCTCATGAACATTGGCACGATCAAGGAGGTAGCATATATGAGATGCCTCAAGTGTGGAAGGTTTTCTACACAAACCACTATGAGTACATGTCCTACTATGTGAATAGAGGTGTTGAGGTCAAACATAGTAGTCCATCGTCTGATTACCGGTCATTGATGTATACCATTAATAGACGCGAGATCACCCACTGATAATGAAAATGGGAATCAAGGTACTAGAGTGAAAACTAACAAGTGTGAATAAATGTGTTGAGGTCGAACACTTGAGAGAATCCATCGATCAGGGGACATTGATGTATTCCCAAAAAACTGTCAATGGCGAGAGAACTTGCCACTGATGACTGCAAGTCTCAAGGCACTCAAAAAATGACTTTAGATTCCTATCCCAGAATAAATGATCTGAAGTCAATGGGATGAAATCCGCTGGAAGGAGGGCATTAAGGCATCCCCCATCATCCAACATGAGGTACTCAGCAAAGCTGTATAATGTGGAAGGACTCGATCATAATGTGCATGAACCAGTAACTGTACCGGGAATGACCGAAATGCAAAGTCAAGATAACTGAGGAATGGCCGACTCAGGTTTCAAATTCCTTCAAACAAGAGAATAAAGGTGAATGGTGACTGAATGTAGGAAACATAGACTCGATATACAAAACTGGGACATCTCTGCGACACAGGAGGCATCGACAAAGGCTCCATAGGGACTAGAAACTTAACCAGTCAATGGAGATAAACTCAGAGAAACGAGTATAGCTCCTAAAGTCAAACTATTACCCAACCGACAAATCTGATATACAGTGCTCTGGTCGAAGGTGACACGACTCGACTGTTGCCAAAGATAGCATCTTTTCTTGTCCGGCTTTTTGGTTTTTTGATTTTTTTTGGACTTTTTCAAATATTTTGAAAAGCTTGAAAAAGAATAAAAGTGATTTATAGTTATAGACTAGGAGGAGATGAGTGTCAATGGGAAAACAAACTAGTTCCAAGCAGTGGAACATACCTATTCTCAATGTAAGGACACACGTGTAGGATAGAGACACTCGGGGGAAAGTCCCCTCCTAGTAAAAATAGGGAATCAAGCTGCAAAGGATATACAAAATGGCTCTTCATGGCTAGACATGAGACAAGCTCGAGGTATATGGCTGATACTCAAAGTCAGGGAAGCCGACATAAGGCTCAATAAGGCAGGAAAAGCTCATGATAATGCAATTACAACTTGACATAAGGGAGTCTTGGGTAAACAAGCCAGCAAAATATTAAGAAGAGTATGAGGCTCTTGTGAAATGACATGGTGATACTATACAATAGACTCCGACACCCTAATGGACAAAGTGTCGACATGGGCGCCAAATGCAAATAAGGAGCTAACTAGGGCACCCATGTAAGGTCAAACTCTACCATTCACATCATGTCACTTCGAAAACAACCAGAGGGTTCCATGACAGGATAGAATGGGTTCGTACCTAAGGTTATAATGAAATGGTCATAAGGTCATGCAAAATGTAAATGAAGGTGAAATCTAACCTATATGCCAGTTAAAACATCATACCTAAAATCGGCACGAATGTGTCAAAACAATAGTTGAAACGAAACTCAAAACAGTCTCCTACATCATCATATTAGTCAAAACAGTCCAAAAGGGTCAGAAACGGTCCAAAACTATAGAAAGGGGGTAAAATTTTTTCAAAAATTTGAAAATTTTCTATAAATAGTAAAAAATTCAAAACATTATATATCATTTGAAATTTTTACCCAATTGAGCTCAGAACTTCAAATGCAAATTCTGGGAGTTTCGTCCAGCGGAATCCGACACCATTTTTTCCAGGTAACTTCCCATGCCCTGCTCTTCCATTTGCATGTAAATTTTTTCAATTTCCATGGTTAAAATCAATTTCTAGGCCATTCTAAGATATGCACTTTGGCCCATGCGGAAATCGGTGATTTTTCCGTGTATAGTGCTGGCTATACGTGAAAAAATGGCCCAAAGTTGCATACATATGCGGCTGTTTTACAAACAGTCGCGTATGCGGTCGCGTTTGATGTTTTTAAGACAAATAATGACCAAAATCAATGTAAATGTGCAGGATGGTTCTAGAATGGAGGGAGAGAGAACATGGGGATGTAGAAGAGGCTGTACGGGGCTATCTAATGGCTCAACAAGCTCTTTGTGCATGTGGGCTATACAATTTTTGGTGTCTTGGGGGCTTAAGGGCCAAACCAAGACTGCTGCAGAAGCTAGTAGACTATTGGGATCCTGAATCAGAGTCTTTCTAGATCGACGGCATGTCCCTCACCATAGAGGTGGAGGACATATACTTCATTACAGGATTGTTCCGATGGGGAGAAGTGGTGAACCTATGTTCTCGTGGGCCCAGAGGTGGTCTCACCATTGATGAGTATATTGCTGTATATTGTTATTTGTACATGAAGAAGGTTGGGATTTAGATCCCAACAAACTCCATACAGGTACTAGGCCTGAAGGCCATACTACTAACACTCGGCAGGATAGTAGGGATAGCCTCACTCCACCAGGCCTCGTGGCTGTTGATGTTCGATGTAGTGGAGTGCATGAGACCCATAGTTTATGATTGGAGTACTGCACTATTGAGTAACATGAAGCAATAGCTCAGCGACTGCAAGATGCACAGGGTACAAAAATTTGGTTTCAGCAGTATACTGAGCACGTTCTTATTTAAGCATGTTTCAGGACTTAGCCCTAGAGTTTACGTTCCTCTTCACGGGGTTCGAGATCCGACCCAACGACGTTGGGCAGATGCGATGTGCAGACTGGGCGAAGGTAGGGTGTCCAACCCCTACCCAACTGATTTATTTCCATGGTGGCAGTGGAAGATAGTTGCCATCGATGATTACCCCTATGTGGGGATAGATTTTCGGGGAGATCCCAACATGCCCCTACCACCAGGATCAACATACGGTGACATTAGTAACAAATCCCAACCCTCTTTTTAAGTTTTTTGAATTATTAATTTTTTTTGTGTTTTTTGTTATATAGACTCAAAAGACATGTTTTTGCGTGACGACAGATAGTGACATCCTGTCATGTGTGTGTAGATGTAGGACCATGACGGCCTGATGGTTTCCCTAGTCATAGACGAAGGGGACGAGGATATGACATCATGGGTGTGGATGCGGAGTGAACGCTCCAAAGCATCCACACAAACTTTGTGCGGGTGACACATAGGGTACCCATGGCGCAAGTCAAGGACTTGCTTGAGGCCATGCAGCGTCAGGTGGTGGGTGTACCATAAGCATGGGTGCGGTTGTTTCGATGGCTAGCTAGAGCCATGGTGACTTTCCACGATCAGAACCCCCCTCCTCCTCCCTAGGCTTAGATACCTGGGAGTGACACATTTTTGTACTACAGTGTATTCTATTTTGGTGGCTTGGAAGCCCCATTTTTGTATTATGACATCACATTTTGGATGTTTAATGAAAAACTTTTATGATGATTGATTTTATTTATTTACATGTGTAAAAATGTATGTTTGTGATGAGCTTATGGTCTGTGAAACAAATGCCAATCTAACACATAGTTAGCATATGATTCAACAACTTGATTATAAATTCTTGGAACATGTATGTATGTTATGTTGTCAAATTTTCGTTCTAACAACCTCACACATAAGAATCTTCGTAATAATGTTGGATCCCTAACATGATATAATCCATTCAGCTATGACACTATTAACTATGAATCAAGACGTACCTCAAGAGAGAGAACACCATGTGAAATTTCATCCCATAGAAGCTCGATAACGACACTATATTCAACACATTGTTTGAAGAGGGCCGTAAACATACACCTCCTGAAGACAATACCTAACCCGTAGGAGTATAAATCACCCAATCAGCAGAGGTTGAGTGTTGAGTGTGACGGCTAGCACCATCAACGAATCCTATATAGATGGAAGACTCCATTGACATCTTCCATAAGAAACGAAAGCTAATCAACAAACCTGATCACCATAAGAAAAAACTAACTATGCAAAATACTATACAATAACATACAATAATCATCCCTAGCTGAGAATCATGCATAGTATTTTTTAAGATAGAGCCCATTGCTAGGCTCCGCCAAGGCCATCCCCTCGTAATCTACTAGCTCATAGACACCCTTCTCTAACACACGTTTGACAACGTAAGGGCCATGCCACATGGCATTAAACTTTCCTGCCCCCAAGGGTTCTTTAGCTTGATCCCACAAAAGGACCAAATCTCCTTCACTAAACTTCTTTGGACGGACAGACTTATCATACCGGACCTTAACGCGACGCTTATTTACTTCTAGAGCCACTAAGGCATCTTGGTGTTGCTCATCAAGCTGCACTAATTGGACCAAACATTTCTCCAATGGGAAAGTGTCTGGTAAGAGCTCTACGACTAGCTTCAATGAAGGGATTTCGCATTCAATCGGCAAGACAGACTCCACTCCATGTACAAGTTGATATGGAGAAAAACTGGTGGCAGTCTTAACCACGGTTCTATAATCCCACAAAGAAAGATATAACATGATATGCCAATTGGTCTTTCTTTGTGTGATGGTTCGTTGGAGAATGGACTTACGTGATTTGTTCACTGCTTCAATCTGTCCATTCACTTGAGGGTAATACGAAGAGGAATGCTCTTGCTTATACCCTAACTTCGAGGCCAAATCTTCCATCATTCGATTCTGAAAGTGCCTACCATGGTCAGTGACAAGCTCCTTCGGAATACCAAACTGAGTAATGATCTAGTTGAATACGAAATGCACGGTTGTCTCACCGTCAGATTTAACTGTGGGCATAGCCTCATCCCATTTCGTGAAATAGCCAACAACCGATATAATATGATGATGCCCCCTAGCTGAAACTAGGTTGCAATCCATGAGATCAAGCCCCCACTTAGTGAAGGGACTGACGGTGATAATAGGATGTAACGAGGCAAGATGTGAGTGCATATTGCGTGCAAACACCTGGCAAGGGTGGCACATCTTGACCTCATTAACACAATCTTTAAAGATCGACGGCCAGAAATAACCCACTCTCAAGATTTTTTGGGCTGTAGAAAGCCCAGATAAATGACCACCACATGCCCCTCTGTGGAAATCATTCAGCACAAGCTCAGCCTCCTCATGAGTTAAACAACGACGTAAAATGGAATCTACCCCATAGCGGTACAATGTGTTGTCCACTATAAGGTAGTTCTTGGATATGCGACGTAACCGTCATCGTTCATCCTGTGAAAGGTGAGTAGGGACATTCAATGTTTGTAAATATATATGATGATATCCCCATACCATGGATCCAAAGTTAAGATCAGCAAAATGTGCTCATCGACAAACGTATCTTCACAAACTTCCTCCTCCTGCTCGCTTGGGAAATCAGATATAAGCTTCGCAAAAGTCAACGATTTTTTTGATTTTGCTGAAACAAACTCGAGATCAAATTCTTGCAAGATGACAATCCACTTATTATACTTTCCCTTGATCATCCTTCTAGTGAGGATGAACTAAAATGGATTGACATGGGCTACCACCAAGGTCTGGTGAAGGAGAATATAGTGTCTCAATCTTTGAACTGCATGAATGGTAGCTAAGGCAAGTTTCTCCACATGGGAATAATGGATCTCTGCATCTATAAGGTTTCGACTCAAATAATATACGACATGCTCATGGAGCCCCTCCTCCTATTGAACCAAAACCATACCAATCATCTCCATGGACGCGGACACATAAAGCAAAAAGTCACGGCTATAGTTGGGTGGACTAATCATGGGGGCCGATGCTAAGGCTTGTTTAAGTGCCTCAAAGGACTCCTGGGCTCGCTCATCCCATCAAAAGGTAGTGTCCTTCTTCAAAAGATGCATAAAGCCTTTAGTCAAATTGGAAAAATTAACCATGAATCTCCGCAAGAAATTTACCATGCCTTGCAAACATTGAAGATGTCTAATGTTTCTCGGGGGAGACAATTGAAGTATTGCCTCAACCTTTAAGGGATCGACTCTTATACCCTCCTTGGAGACAATGAACCCTAACAAGCAACAGAATTCACACAAAATATGCATTTATGAGGATTTAACCTAACCAAATAATGGCGACATATTTCAAACACTAATCTCAAATGGTAGGAATGACGCATCCTCTGACGAAAATGAGCAGCAAGGTCATCCAGAAAGACTTCAATAATTGATTTGAGATCATGGAAAATCAATGTCATAACTCGCTGAAATGTGGCTCCTACGTTTTTAAGGCCGAAAGGCATCTTTTGATATGAAAAGGTACCCCAAGGACAAATAAATGCAGTTTTATGTTGGTCCTCGGGTTTGATCTGTATTTGATTGTATCCGGAAAAGACGTCCATAAAGGAAAATACCTTGCTTCCTACACACTCATCCAAAATTTGATCAATAAATGGTGTGGGAAAATTATCCTTAGGACAGGGATGATTCAAGTCACAAAAATCAGTGCATATACAGATCGTTCCCTACTTCTTATCAGCCAGAATGGGGTTTGAAACCCACTCCATCAAGGGATGGGATAGATAAAAATGACATTTAACAGCTTTTCTATCTCAGCCTTAATCGTGGGTGCTTTGCTAGGATTCACTGCACGCAAGCGTTGTTGAATAGGATTAGCATTGGGATAAGTTTTAATTTCATGTTCAATAATGCGAGGGTCAATACTTGACATTTCCTCGTATGACCAAGCAAAGACATCACAAAAATATTTGAACAAATTGGTATACTCTTGAATCTCAGCATGGGAACATTCTGTCCCAATATAGACATTCTCAATCTTTCCAAGATCGCGAGAGATATTGATAGGGATGGTAGGAGATATATTCGCCATGTTTCCATTAGCCATCAGAACAGGAGAGCTCAATGGAACTATGGGACTACCAATCCTCTCACTAATAATATTTCTAAAGTATTCACACTCTAGACGGTCAAGCTCAGGAAGAAAATAAGATCTATGATGTAACTCTTCCGAAGGTGGCTCAACCCTAGACATGGCCTCAATAATAGCTTCATCTGATGGAAAAACACTATCAAGGAAATCATGTGTGTGAGAAGACTCAACTGCCCATGCAGGCAATGCATATGGGTCCTCCTCCTCCGTCAGCAAAGAGGAAGGACTAGGCTCTGCAACACAGTCAAGATTCACTTGATATGCTATCATCGCTGCAGGCAACAACATATTCATTTCGATAGGCTTACTCAAAGGAATCGGTGTAGGAAGGATCCAAGGATATTCCATATGGGAAGTGCAAAAAGACACCGATCTCAATGAAGATGAATAGGTGCATCAACCACCTCGACCTTGATCACAACGGTCTTCCCTCCCAAACGGACCTTAAGAGAAGGAAGAATTCCATGTGGCCGAAACGATATCCCATCAAAAGCAGTCAACATGGTAGCAGATTTAGACAGCTCAGGGGAACCCAAACCCTTCCAACATGACAAAGACATCACGGAAGCAACAACACCTTCGTCAATCACAGTGCATTTGACAGTCATGTTAAGACATTCTAAATGAATCAAAAGAGACACATAGTAAGGAAAGTGAGGCTGTAGTCCCATGGTTTCAAATTTGATGACAGAGGAAGAATTATCATCGTTAACACCAAGAGCAGAAAGCAAATCCTTCCTTTGCGAAGGAAAACCCTGAAGTACTTCAAGTGTAGACATCGCACAAGGAATGTGGCCCAAATCCTCGACAACTGAATAGTTCTGGGCAGCTCGGGCATTAGGATTGTGTACCCAATGCTTTAGGACTCTCTTAGGAATGTGAGGTGTGACTTCAGGTTTATTCACAGGGTTTTCAATACACAAAGGAATCCCGGGTGGAGCAGATTCCTTTCCAATGTCTGGTTGTGACGAACCATAGTCCTTCGCACGAGTCACAACCTTAGTGGCACGCACCATTATGATGCAACCATGACCACTACTGGCTTCCGACGGATCTTGATCTCCACCATACTGATCATGGGTCCTCGAGTTCATGTTTTGATTATGGGGTAAAGGGTTGGTCAACACAGCTGGTCCCTATCATTAGAATTGGCATTTTCATTCCTATTCCCACCCTTATGATTGTTTTTACCCTTTTTCTTATTCCTTCCGCGTTGCAGGTTACCCTTCTGGTTCGACGATTGCACCGAAATCACATTCGCCATTTGGGTGGGATGAGACAAAGCTGTGGCTTGTCTCGAGGAAGATTGGTTGATAGAAAATTGACTCACTTGTTGCACAATTGAATCCATAGGTTTGGTACTCGTACAACCAACAATGCCATCGGCATGTGGTCTAGGTTTGACCTTAGGGTCGAAACTAGAATGCGGAGCATTAGGAATGATCTCATATAACAATCCAGATTGAGCATAAATCAAATCCAATTCTTGTTCCCTAAAAATGTCTTGTTCCTCGTTCTGAACTCCGGACATAGAAACATCCTTCGCTATATAAGGCAGTAACGATTTGAGGAACCACTTGAGGAGAAACTCTGGCGGTATGAAGGATTTAATCAATCTCTTCCGTCTACGCCACTCTTGGATATGTTCTGAGATATGCATGGCTTTGTCTTGCCGAAATGTCGACAAGAGTTCTGTACCAACATCGTAATGCATTGGTAGTTGGAAGTGATTGAGAAAAGTCATAGCTAGGTCATTGAACAAAACAAATGCCCCCCTAGGTAACTCTATGTACCATTTCACTACAGGCCCGGTAAGGGTGCGTTGAAACAACCTTAAACAGATCAAATCATAGTGTAAGGAATTAGAAGAGCACCAAAGGTGAAATGTAGTAACATGTTCACTAGGATCTCCTCCTGGTTTGCCCTTGGATTTGGGAAAGTTTGAGGGAAGCTTGGTAGGGACAACCAGCCAAGCCAGGTCATGAGATATCGGATCGTTCGTTAGTCTCGACAAGTCAGGAAATTTAACGTTGTGAGGAAAGGGAGCCTAGGTTGAGCAGGTCTATGCCACACTCCCTGATAGTTTTGGTTCACATAAGACTGATTACTGTAATCACCATTGCCATGGCGATAGTATCCTCCTCTTTCTTAACCCATGTAGGGTGGCATGGAAGCACCATGATGTGGTGTACCTTAACTATTTGGAGTTACAAAGCCATAATTCGGGGAGTAAGTGGGTTGTTGATACCCATACCCATAAGGTGGATAACTCTATCCATACTGCAGTCCATAATATTGTCCATGAGAAGCTCCATAAGATGTCCCACGTGATGTCCCATGAGAAACTCCATAAGTAGGAATACGGGGAACTCCCTGTGATAGGCCATAGGATGTTCCAGAAGTAGGAATATGACCTCTTGAGATGACAGGAGGTACTTGAAACTGAGACACAACTACATGAGTAGCAAAAATACGAACATGACTAGTAGCAACATTCCGACTGGAAGGACAACATGAATGAGGGAGAGGAATAACATTCGAAGAACTAGGAATAGAGGACGAAGGGACATGTGAAGTGATGTAAGTGGTATTCCCTATAGTCACTTGTCTTGGTTTTGGTATCCTAATAGGACTACTAACACCAGGTCGGATGAATATGTGATGTAGCCTCCACCACCGGGATGGAGGGTGCAATGTGACTCATGTTCTCAAATATCTCCACATGGAAAGGAATAGGAGTGCCCCTAGGTGTAGTGTTAGGTTCAAAATCCGACTTGGCATGGTGTGCCAGATCATGTGCAGGGACACCAGAAATGCCATAACTAACATAACTAGTGCTCGCATGTTCATGATGAGTCTCGTCACCCGACATCCAATACCGATGACCTATGAATGGGGGATCATACCTAAAGTGTGTAGGTATATCAGCTAAAGGATCATACATAGAGTGTGTAGGTATATCAGGTGAAGGATCATATACAGGAGTAGGATCTTCTTCCACAACCTCATGAGGTGGAGAAGACATCTCAGGAATTTCATTTTCATGATCTCCCATCGTGTGTGAATCAATGTGAGAAGTAGTCCGCCTGGACCGTCTGTTTCTCTCTCCTAAAGGAGGAGGAGACGTAGAAGGTGAAAGTCTTGTTAAACGATGAGAACGATGAAGTGCCGCACCCAAATCCACAATGACTCAAAAAATGAAAAGACTCTTCTAATTACGCAAACCCTAAGCAAGCTAGCATGCACAAAGCATACACCTATATAATCTAAAGCCAATCACAAGAAAACAAGGGTAGGAGATGTGAGCTCCTGAATGAAGCAGGTATGTCTCGCCTAGGAGAGGCTTGAGACTCCCATACACAAAAAGCAGAGGTTCGTAACCAATTATTTTGTCCCTCGGCTTCAACGCATATAGCGACTGTGCTGTTCAACCCCAACCTGGCCGGGACACTTGCAGAATAACCCTTGTGAAGTACCCCCTCGATAACCTAGGTAAGGCAACTAAGGTCACCTCAATATAATCAATGCTCAGGCAGACAGTCGCAGGAGGGATTGACTGTATGAGCAGGGTAGCAAAGCTCGAAACTCTTGAAAGAGCCCCTAGATACGAATACAATCCTGAAAATATATCTGGTGCTACTCAGTTATGACTAGGGGTCATTCCAATCAATAACCGCTCACACTACCTCGTGCTTAACTCCCTTGTAAGAGGAGGATCATGAGAAGCACTAATTATACCAAGGAATTTCACACTCTCACTCGAACATACACATACATGTTTTTGTTTAGTGGTCTTGGAAAATTTACTCACAATGAACTATTCCAAGACCCTAAATCCTAATCTTGTTGGTGTACCCTACAAAAGAAAATAGTGTAATCCATTTTAATTAAGTGTTGATTTCATTTGGCTTATTACTCATAAAGGTAGATGATCGTGCAACCAATGGTGTTATGACGCAACATGAAATAAAATGCACACCTAAGAATCAATGGAAATGCATTGTGTCGAATGAAAAATAGGGCATGCTACTACGTGAAATGCAAAATTTTCTTCAAATGACAAATGCAATCATTCCTATATGAAAGCTTAACTAATACTTCTCTAAGCAAACCTAGTGCAAGTACCATGCAAAATGCAAAGTGCAATGATGCATAATAATGTAAAAGAAGCAAATATTTTTGGATTTTTTGAATAAAAATGAGATAATAAAGTAAAAGAATGACTCTACTAGCCCTGGACTCTGCAAGCACTATCAAACAGAACCCATGCAAAGCACTAAGGTAAAAGAGACCTAATGCACTAATCCAAAAACAAAAAATCGAAAATGCAATGACAAGAACATTCTTAAATTTTTTTTTATCCTAAAAAGCGTCTCTGGTCAGAAACAGAGGTGTATACAAACTCTAGAAGCATATAAGGAGACTCAGCAATCATCAAAACTCATCTAGAAACACTCAATATTCCTCTAAAATAAAAAACTCAGGGCATACGCGACTCTGTGTAGAAATCCCATGTATATATGCAGATATCTCAGTCAAAACCGCATGTACACGCGACTGTGAGGAAAAAACTCGTGTATAGGAAGAAAAAGAGATAAAAATGAAGGCAAACAGATAAGCTGAGATAAAATTCACTCCTATCAGACACTACCAGGCAAACATGCCCCCATACCCAACTTAGAAACAAAGAAATCAGAGCAATTCAAGAACATTGAATGCCGATAAAAACCCCCAAAGGAAAAATGACTAGGAACTCCCCAGCGGAGTCGCCAATTCTGTTATGGAGAGAAATTCCTATGGCTTGGGGTACCACAATAGATAGATTGACTCCAAAAATAAATCCTTTCCTATATGCAAGAGAAACCAAATATCTAACACTAAAGGATCTCGATTCATACCTTATTCCGGATGGTTGATGTAGATCCCCATTGAGCTTTTCCACTCTTGCTTGTATTAGCAATTTGCTTCCTCAACATTCATCAAACAAGACAAACATGCTATATATAATTGTGTTAGACCTACTCTATCATATATAATCAATAACATATAAACATTTAAAAGCATCCATGGATCAAATACTCATTTAAATACAGATTATTGGATAGGAAAAGACATTTCTATTGATATAAAACAGAGATTACAATAGTGACAACCTCTGTCGGCACGTCTGCGAATCAGAGAAACTGAGTCCCCCACTTGGGCCTCCACCACTTTAATCCTCCATCTCTCGATAGCAAGCTCACAAGCAAAAGGAAAGATTGGGAAGAACACAAAGTGCTCCAAAGGACAAAGGGATGCAGACCCAAGTATAAGCCAGCAACAATGGACTATAGTTTTCTTGCTCTTCAATTCCTCTCCTTTCAATGTATCCAAAGGGTTCCTTATATAGCTCTTCAATGGGGTAATGGAAGGTCGAATCAGAGTGATCTCAAGGCATATGGAAGGCCAAGAGACAAGTGACTCGGATCCACATCAAGGAAAACTCCAAAATTATTCGGCCTTTTGCACACATCCTGATGTATGCGGGTTTAAGGGTCAAATCTGCGTATATATGCGAGAAAGGGATTAAAAGTTGTGTATGGCAATTATTGCATGTTTTTAGGGATGATCTTGGAAACATCAAAGGTACAAAAATGGTCCACGGGGGTCTAAGGAGTCTGCAGAGGGATATGGAAGGCCATAAAGGTGTGATTCACCATGTGTGGTAAAATAAGCTATAACAGTGCTTTGGGCATATAGCTTTGGAAAGGATAATCCCAAGGTAACCACAACACCAATCTTTAGGAGGAAAGATGGCTTCTTTCCTTCCAGAGAGGGATCTATCAATAGATAACACAAAGTCCATATAGCTTTGGAAAGAAATAAAATTTAATAGTCACAATGGATGAAAATGGTGGTCATTGGGCATGGAGTGAAATATGAAAAAAATTAATGACAGTGATTTGCAATGGAGTTCTCAACAGAGGCATGGTAGTTACTCTTTTACAATGAAAATGTTGGTTTTCTGGTGATAAGGAAGAGTAAGAAACAATCCATTAATATGGGCATCTAAAGATGAATCCAATATTAACTTGTGGAAAAAAGTTTGTGAATGCTTGAAAGTAAAGGATCATATCATAAGAGTATAATTTCTAACCCAATATACACTCATTCAAGCATGAAAATATAACATAATGGAAAGGTAAATAGGAAATACATTCACATGAAGGAGAGAAAGTACATACTGTAAAATAAATAACACAAGAATCTCTAGTAGAAGACTTGCTTGGCTCTGAAATATATATTAATCTTTGAAGCTCTCTTACAATAAACAGTTCTTTCTCATGGGTTTCGACCCTCAATACATTGAAAAAAGTTTCTTAAATACATCAAATTCTCATTGAGTTGATAAATACCTACATGCTAAAAATATGCATATGTAACTGCCTTATTACATATGTCAATTAACCTTAACAAACTACTCCTATATTCTAGGACACAAATATAATATATATACCAAAAAGGAGGAGGAAGAGGATGAAGATGAGGTTGATGATGATGAAGATGATTAAGGAGGAGAAAGAGGATGAAGATGAGGATGATGAGGATGAAGATGATGATGATGATGATGATGTTGATGATGTTGGTTATGATAATGGCAATGATGATGATGATGATGATGATGATGATAAGGATGATGGTGATGGTGATGATGATGATGATGATGATGATGAAGATGAAGATGATGATGATTATGATGATACCATTGATGATGATGATTATGATCATACCATTGTTGATAATGATTATGATGATACCATTGATGATCATAAAGATGAATATGATGATGATTGCGATGATTCTAATGAGTATGAAGATGATGATGATGAGGAGGAGGAGGAGGATAATGATGATGATCATGATGCTGATAACAATGAAGATAATGATGATGATGAGGAGTAGGAGGAGGAGGAGGAGGAGGATGTTGATGAGGATGAAGATGATGATGACGACG
>LPNX010367147.1:214300-239168 GCA_001517045.1 Pseudotsuga menziesii | reverse complement strand
ATATAATCTTGTACTTTTAAAATAAATAAAATTCATGAATAATATTTATATAAAAAAGTATGTTAGTTATGCATATAAATTAAATTCATAAATAATATCAATATGAAAGATGTATGTTAATTATGGATGAGTTATATATATTATATAGAATCATACACATTCATTTATATCAGGTTTGAATGTATAAAACAACATGTTGATATGATAAATGTTTATATGAATATAACTTTATTATAATTTTTTAATAGTTAATTTTATAGAATAATATGCAAATTATGTTGTTATAACTTGTTAAATATTAATTAATAATAATGTCATTATGATAATAATTATAATAATTGTTATCATGTTAGTTTTAATAATAAAAATATTTTAAAATTTTAATGATTAAAAAATTAATAAAATTAATTATGTCATTTATATTTAATTTGAAATTATAACATAATGTGTAAAATTGTATTATGACGTATTTTTTTAACAAATTAGTAACATTGATTTTTTACATATATATTTTGTATTTATAATTTTTTTAGTTGCAAGGAGTGGAAATAATTTTCTTAGATAAGTATTTATATTATAAAAATATTTTCAAAATGTATAAATATTTTTTTAATAATTTATTTTTGTCTATAAAAAAAAATTAGAATAATTTATGGTTCAACTAATAAATTAAAAGAATTTATGCACCACCATTCACTTATTAAGTTAATATGATATATTATTTATTCACAAGTTTTTTATTGCTAAAAATTAATATACATTCAAATCAACTAATAAACAAAAAGAATTTATACACCAGCGTTGACTTATTTAGTTAATAGGATATATTATTTACTCGTAACTTTTTTATTGCTCTAAAAACAATATACATAATGTTTTTATTGCTAAAAACAATATACATTAAAATCTTATATACTAATATAACATATTTTCATAATGTATAAATATTTTTTTAATAATTTATTTAAGAATAAATTAAGTCTTATATTATTTTCTATAAGAGATTTAACTATAACATTCATTTACAATAAAATGAATATATAAAAAAAATTATGGTTTTGATATTAATTTATTCTAATAATGCAATAAATATTATAATAATATTGTTAAAATTTTACATGCAGATAAATCTCAATTAAATCACATTAAAATTAAATTGATGAGGAACGTACTAAATATAAAAAGTCAACATAAATTAAAAAAATAACTCAGAATAATTTTTTAGTTTAATTTCATTTACAAGTTCAAGACAAATAAATGCTAAAGGACAATAATTTTTTGGGAATTTACAATGAATCTTAGTCACATCATTGTAGAGTTATTTTATTAATTTTATTTATAGTCAATTTAGAAAAGTAACTCAACCATGGTTATTTATATTGTGCATAAAAAGTAGTGTAGGAGGTGAGTTGTCATATATACCTACCCCATAAAACCCCTAAATGACAATATTTTAATATATCTTATATTTTTGTAGTACATCTCTTAGGAGGCCCATTTTTGACCTCAAATTCTCTCTAATGTGATGATGAGGATGAGGATGATGCCGCTGATTATGATGATGATGATGGTGATGGTGATGGTGATGATGATGATAATGGTGATGGCGATGGTGATGGTGATGGTGATGACGATGGTGATGATGATGCTAATGATGATGATGATGATGATTATGATAATACCATTGATGATGAGGATGAATATGATGATGATTATGATAATACCATTGATGATGAGGATGAATACGATGATGATTATGATAATACCGTTGATAATGATGATTATGATGATACCATTGATGATCATAAAGATGAAGATGATGATGATTGTGATTATTCTAATGAGGATGAACATGATGAGGAGCAGGAGGAGGAGGAGGAGGATGAAGATGACGATGGTGATGATGATGATGGTAATGATGATGATTGTAACAATGATGATGATGATGATGATAACGATGATGCAAATGAGGATGGTAACAATGAAGATGATGATGCCGATGATGATGATAACGATTAAGATGATGATCATGTTTGAATGATGATGATGGTGATCCTAATGATGATGTTGATGATAATAGTGAAGATGATGATGATAACATTGATGATGATGATGATGGTTATAACATTGATGATGATGAGGATGAGGTTGAGGATGATGTCAATGATGATGATGATGAGGATGATGGTGATGATGATGGTGACAATGATGGTGACGATGATGATGATAGTGATGATGATAATGATGATGATTATGATGATGCTAATGATGATGAGGAGGAGGATGAAGATGATGATGATTATGATGATACCATTAATGATGATGATTATGATGATATAATTGTTGATGATGATTATGATAATACCATTGATGGTCATAAAGATGAAGAATATGATGATTGCGATGATTCAAAATGACGATGAAGATGATGATGATGAGGAGGAGGAGGAGGATAATGATGATGATGATGATTGTGAAGATTATGATTGTGATGATGATAACAATGAAGATGATGATGATGAGGAGGAGGAGAAGGATAATAATGATGACGATTCCAAATGAAGAAGATAATGATGATGAGGAGTAGGAGTAGGAGGATGATGCTGATGAGGATGAAGAAGAAGAAGATGATGATGACGATGATACCAATGAAGATGGTGATGATGATGATGATGAGGATGATGACGACGATGATGATGCTGATGATGATGCTAGATAAAAATGAAGATGATTATGATGATCATGAGGATGATGATGACAATGATGATGACGATGATGATGAAGACGATGATAATAACATTGATGATGATGAGGATGAGGATGATGTTGATGATGATGATGAGGATGATGGTGATGGTGGTGATGATGATTATTATAATTGTGATTATGATTATCATGATGATAAAATTGAATATGAGGAGGAGAAGGAGGAGGATGATGCTGATGAGGATGAAGATGATGACGACGACGATGATGATGATAATGATAATGATGATGATGATAATGATGATGATGATGATGATAAAAATGAAGATGATGATGATGATGATGAGGAGGATAATGACGATGATGACGCTGATGATGATGTTGATGATGATACTGATGATAACCGTGATGGTGGTGATGACGACGACGATGACTGTGATGATGATGGTGGTGATGCTAATGATGATGATGACGAGGATGAATGTGATGATGATTATGATGATACCATTGATGATAATAAATATGAATATGATGATGATGATTTTTATTATTCTAATGAGGACGAACATGATGATGATGATAGTAATGAGGATGAGGAGGAGGATGACGATGTTGGAGACATTTACCATCATACACACTCTTTTTGGTCAAATTGGCCTAGTTAAACCACTATCCTAAGTATAATTGACATTAATTGACATAAGTGGAGCATTAATTGCCATCATTCAGTCACACCCACACCTATCTACAGTCAAGGAGGCTAACTTAGCCTTCTCCTATAGTCAAGGAGGCTAACTGGAGCACTCTAGAGGTGATCTGAGTGATATTAATGCACCTAATTGCTAACTGGTGGTTACAATTAGTTCAACCAGTTAGTTAAGGTGCCTCCTCTCATTAAATATATTATTTAATGATTATTTATTATTATTTAATGATCTGGAGTCAACAGGGCACCTCCACCAACTTCTGATGGTCAGTTCAGCTTCAGTTAACCTTATTGGGGTTCATTAAAGTCATGGAGCACTAGCACTTGATGGTTGGCTTGCTATGACATGTGTTTGATCTCCTTCAGTTGAGATTCAGTCATTTATTGCACTTTGACTTCAGTTAGGGTTTGGTGAGTCAATTAGGGTTTTGGTCAAGTGGTTAACTGAGTGTGAACCTATGGTTGAGAGTCAGTTAAGCTAGACTCACTCATTGATTTCGAATTTCCTCCTTAGGTATTTGAATTCCTCATTTATTTAAGCTATTGCTTGACATTGTTATTGTAATTATTCATTGTTTATTGAATATACATAGAGGAAACCAATTCCGGTTCTGATTAACACCATTTCATGAGTATTTGTTGATTATTCTTTGATGAGATTGATGCTTTGTTCCTATATCAATGTGCAAGATTAATATGGTATCAGAGCCTACGGTGGGATAGAGAAATATCTCTCAAAAACAAGCTTTTTGACAGATTTCTCCATGAAAAGTGAGAAATAGCTCAAAATTCTAGCACTGCACCAGAAGCCAATGCTTACCACTCAATATCCCAAGTAAAAAACTCGTTGATCAAGCTTGTTTGATTGACTATGCTGGGTGTGATGAAAGCCTAGAATGTGCAGGCCGTCTGACCTTATTTTTCCCTTTCTATTTTGATTTTCAGGTTTCTACAGGTGAAGCATTCGCTACAGCATATCCAGATGGCCTCCTCAGTAGATCTCTTGACTCCATACAATTTCCACACATGGAAAAATAAAATGGAGATTCAGTTGTGCTCCAAAGGACTCTATAGATTCGCCATGGACATTGAAGTTGAGCCTGGATCCGCCATAGAAAAATCAAGATTCTTGAACAAGAAGGATGAAGCCTTCGGTTTCTTGTGCCTCTCTATTTCTGAAGACCTTCTCTTCCATCTTACGGATCTGAAGACACTAAAAGAAATATGGGACAAATTGGAATCTCTATATGGAAAGCATGATGACTTGAGAGTTTACCAACTCAAAAATGAACTCATGTCTCTCCAACCTTCCAATTTTGAGACTCTGAATGATTTCTTTACAAAGTTCAAGAATAATATTTTACTCTTGAAGCAATGCAAAGTGGAGAAGGAGGATGATCAGCTCATCCTTGCCATCCTCTCCAAAATCAGGGCTGATTATTCAGTTTTTATTTCTACATTCCGTGCGGGGAAGCTCACAAACCCCGGATGGAAGATGCCTACACTCAATGCCTTCATTGAGTCCTTAACTAATGAACATGACAAGCTTGTCCAGATGGGGATCATCCAATATTCCTGTGATCAAGCCCTCCATGTCTCAGGGCCCAAAGATCTAAAGGGTAAAGGAAAGTAGCAGAAAAATTAGAAAACTAAATTTGATGCTTCCAAGCCTAGAGTTGAAAACCAGCAGCATGATGAATCTTCCGGCTCAAGGAAGAACAAAGGAAAAGGGCACAATGGGAAAGAAAAAGTCAGGTGTTCTTACTGCAGGAAGGGTTTTCACCCTAAACATGCCTGCATGAAGAAAAAACTTTATGAAGCAACCTCTCTCCTTGAGAGGAATCACATCAATATTTTGGAGAGATTTCGGAGGAGAGATCACCAAGATCGGGAACCACAGCATGAGAAAGGTCATGCCCTCATGGCAAGCACTTTGAATTCCAAAGCACTACTGATTGATAGTGGAGCTTTGAATCACATGATGGCTGAAAAAGACTCCTTTTCATCCTTAGAGACCAGAAAATCCATCCCCATCCACATGGGAGATGACTCCACCATCATTTCCGAAGGACAAGGTACTGTAGATCTAGAAAATGATTTTTTCTCTAATGTTTTATATGTACCGTCTCTAGCAGCAAATCTCCTTAGTTTCTATCAAATGACACATTCAAGAATTCCTAAGAGAGTCTATTTCATCCCAAATGATGTTGAGATAATAGAAATTGCATCTAGGAAACTCATTGCTAAAGGCCTTGCAAACCATCATGCAAAATCTTATGAGTTCTCTCACTTTGTTGCAGATGCAAAGCCCACCGCTCTGCTAACTCATGGAAATGAGGTTAGTAGGATATGGAATGAGAGGTATGGCCACCTTAATTTCAAATATTTGCAGAAATTATAGAAAAAATCCATGGTTTAAGGCCTTCTGGTCATCAAGGCAACCATGGGAGTCTGCAAGGGCTGTGTGATTGGAAAACACCCTGAGCACAAGTTCGATCGGGGGAAGGCAAACTAAGCTACAAGCATATTGGGGCTGATATATTATAATATCAGTGGTCCAATTCCTGTCACATACATGAATGGATCAAGGTACCTCCTTAATTTTATTTATTATTTTTCAAGGTATACATGGGTTTTCTTTCTCAAAAAGAAATCAGAAGTATGTGAAAAATTTTCTGAATTGAAGGCCTTGATCGAAAATGCCTCTGGGCTTAAGATCAAGATATTGAAATCTGATAATGGAGGGGATTATGTCAGTAATGGGTTTCTATACATATGCTCCCAAAGTGGTATTCAGGTCCAGAATTCAATTCCATACACTCCCCAGCAGAACGGAGTAGTGGAAAGGAAGAACCGGTCTCTCAAGGAGATGACCACCTGTATGTTGGAGTCAAAGAAGCTTGCTGTAAATTTGTGGGCTGAAGCCATGCATGCTGTAGAATACATTTAGAATAGGGTGCCACATTCATATATGAAAGGAAATACTCCTTTCAAATCATACTTCTGACACAAGCCAGATGTGTCGAACCTACGGGTATTTGGGTCCACTGCATGGGCCCAGATTCCGCTTGATAAGAGAAGGGATTTGCAACCATAGAGCATGAATGTTTGTTTACTGGGTATCTTGATGAATCTAAAGGATTCAAGCTGCTGGATATCAAGACCAAATAGATCATCATCGAGAGAAGTGTCAAGTTCGATGAACCTCTTCAGGAGGTGGAACTAGTGAAGGAGAAAACTGTTGAATTTCCTTCCTATTCCACTGAATATTTGGATGATGAAATTGGGGGTGATGAACCTGATTTGGATCCTATAATTTCTGATATTAGTGTGTAGAAATAATTAGATTTTGAATTAGAATCTGAAGTGCAAAATCATCTTCCTACATGGGCCCAACAGACACTCTCCTCCGCAGGAGACAACATTGAAAATCCGGATGATCTAAGGAGAACCTGGTCTGATTTCTAAAGAGTAGGTATTGCGCTCTCTTGTTCTGATAATTTGCTGTTTGAAACTTGCTATTTGATGATTATTTCATATCTAAAATCCTACTACCATTCTCGGAATGATCTGAGATGGCAAGTTGCCATGGATGAAGAGATGAATTCTCTTTAGAAAAACACTACTTGGGAGCTAGTTTCTCTTCCTCCGGGAAGGAAATTGGTTCAATGCAAGTGGGTGTTTCAGAAAAATGTTGCTGCTGATGGAAGCACCTGAAAATATAAGGCAATGCTGGTAGCAAATTTTTTCTCTTAGTTCCAAGGAGTGGACTACATGAGACCTTTGCACTGGTTGCAAAAATGGACTCCATCCGCCTTGTTTTGGCTATTTCAGCGTCCAAGCACTGGGAGGTGAATCACATGGATGTTAATTCATCATTTCTACATGGAGATATTCATGAGGAGATATACATGAATCAGACTAAGGGCTACATCACTGATCCATCTTTGGTTTGCAAGCTAAAGAAGTCACTATATGGGTTAAAACAGGCCCCAAAAGAGTGGTATTCCAAGATGGATTCCTTCCTTCTCTCGCAAAACTTTCAGAGATGTAGCTCAAATTCAAATGTGTATTTACAGTAGAATGATGTTCATCTAATTATTATTGTTTTATATGTTGATGAATTACTGATCATAGGTAGCACAATTTCCTCCATTTCAACCATCAAAACTGCTCTCCACAATTCCTTTGAAATGAGTGATTTGGGGCTTGAAATCGAGCAAAATTATGATGGGATTATGGTCACTAAGTACAAATAAATTTCAGACCTGTTAGTTAAGTTTAACATGGCTGAATTTAGGTCTACACCATTCCCTTTCCTTTCAGGGATTAGCCTTGAAGAAGGAAAACACACACCTCCCATGGATTGCACTAGGCTATCGACAGCTGATTGGTAGCTTGTTGTACTTGACACATTCTAGGCCTGATATTTGTTATGCCATGAATGTTGTATCAAGATACATGTAGCACCCTCATGATCTTCATTGGAAGGCAGCCAAGAGGATCCTCCAGTATATTCAGGGAACCAGGACCTATGACATTCACTATTATGTAGACTCCGAGCTAGAGCTGGTGGGATACACAGATTCCGATTGGGTGGGTGATTATATTGATCGGAAGTCAACTTTCGAATATGTATTCATGTTTGGTGGTGGCCCTATTTTCTGGTCAAGCAAAAAAGTAGGCTGCCATAGCACTATCTTTAGTAGAGGCTGAGTATCGAGGAGCGGTGAATGCTTGCATCCAAGCAGTTTTGTTGCAAGGCATTCTTTCAGAGTTTGATATTGGTAGTACTTTGTCCAATGTCCTCTTTTGTGACAACCAAAGTGATATTAAGATATCCACGGATCCAGTTACCAGGAAGAGGACCAAGCATGTAGAGATTCACATGCACTACATCAGGGAGCTAGTGCATGACAAGACCATCATTCTGCAATACTGCCCGACTGATGAGCAGATTGCAGACATCTTCACCAAGAGATTTTCAGAAAAGAAGTTCACTTACCTCTATTCACTGTTGGGGGTGAGTTCATCAGGGTGATCCAGACTACTTTCAGTGTTTAGCTTGAGGGGGGGTTTTTCCCACTGGGTTTTCCCTCTTTTCCTCACTTAGTTTGTTTTGAGCATTGTTTCAGTTTCAGCATTGTACAGGGTGACCTATGGCCTTAGTTTTCAGGGCCCTAGCACTTTTATGCATCTATGTTTTCTAACTCTTCCTGAGTATAGCTTAAGGGGGGGTGTTGGAGACATTTACCATCATACACACTCTTTTTGGTCAAATTGGCCTAGTTAAACCACTATCCTAAGTATAATTGACATTAATCGACATTAGTGGAGCATTAATTGCCATCATCCAGTCACACCCACACCTACCTACAGTTAAGGAGGCTAACTTAGCGTTCTCCTACAGTAAAGGAGGCTAACTTGAGCACTCTGGGGGTGATCTGAGTGATATTAATGATCCTAATTGCTAACTGGTGGTTACAATCACTTCAACCAGTTAGTTAAGCACCTCCTCTCATTAAATATATTATTTAATGATTATTTATTATTATTTAATGATCTGGAGTCAACAGGGCACCTCCACCAACTTCTAATGGTCAGTTCAGCTTCAGTTAACCTCATCGGGGTTCATTGAAGTCATGGAGCACTAGCACTTGATGGTTGGCTTGCTATGACATGTGTTTGATCTCCTTCAGTTGAGATTTAGTCATTTATTGCACTTCGACTTCAGTTAGGGTTTGGTGAGTCAATTAGGGTTTTGGTCAAGTGGTTAACTGAGTGTGAACCTATGGTTGAGAGTCAGTTAAGCTAGACTCATTGATTTCAAATTGCCTCCTTAGGTATTCAGATTTCTCATTTATTCAAGCTATTGATTAACATTGTTATTGTAACTATTCATTGTTTATTGAATATATAGAGAGGAAACCAATTCCGGTTCCGATTAACACCACTTCATGAGTATTTGTTGATTATTCTTTGATGAGATTGATGCTTTGTTCCTAGATCAATGTGCAAGATTAATAGACGACAACGATGATGATACTAAAAATGAATATGATGATGATAACGATGATGTAAATGATGATGTTGATGATGATGCTGATGATAATAGTGAAGAAGAAGAATATGATCATGATGATCATGATAAAATTGATGATGATTATGATTATAACATTGATGAATCATCATCATCATCATTGTCATCATATGACTCAATATCTGTATCATCATCTAGTTGAGAATCTTTATCGTTGAAAGGATCAATCATATCAACATCATCGTCAACATCATTTTCGGTTATATATTCATCATCAATATAATCACCGAGTGATACATTGTCTGCTATGAGATTTGGATGACCAACTAATTAACCAGATTCTTCATCTAACACATCTGCGATGACCAACTGCTCCTGATATGCGTCACCTTCTTATTCAACATTGTCTTCTTCCTCTACATTATACTTGATTGACCTTCCTCTTGGATCATATCTAACAATGTATGACCAACCTTCTTTACCTGACACCTTTGAGTAAAATACCTACTCACATTGACTTGGAAGAACATAAGGCTCTGTACCCGGTTCAAGTGCTCTTGTATTAACCATGGTAAATCCATTGGCATGCTCAATAATAGTTCTTTCGAGATCATGTTCATTCATTTGTAGCCTGTACTATTTGACCTCAAACGTAACTATTTTAAAGGAATTAAAGTCACACTCAATTATATCTTCCAAATAACCATAGCACCTATTTTCAGATACTTCTGGATGCTTGTCACTTCTAGAGGAAACATTAGTGACTTGAAAAATTGTAGTTATCCCACAATCGAATGTTTTCTTCTTGTCATCCAACTTTTTGATGAAAAATTTACAACCATTGCACCACATATCCTTGTGGTGTACCAACTACATCATGTCCTATTTAGTAAATAAATATATAAGAATAAATAAACAAAAGAAATACATTGATATAATGTGAAACAACAAAAGAAATGAGCAGGGTAAATATTCTTTCCTTTTTATCTTTTAGACCACATGCTAAATCAATTTACCTTTGTGTAAGTTCACCAGGAAATTATTATCGATGATGATGCACTGTTTTAATCAATTTACTCACCCCTTCCCATGATAAGGTACCATAGAATTATTTACATCGTTATATCCATTTCTCCATCCAATCAATATTTTTTGCAATGTATAAATGTAATACATTAAAGGAAATTAAGTTTACCTTGAAATAATGATGGAATAATAAAAATTACATGAGTAACATACATACATACATACATACATACATACATACATACATACATACATACATACATACATACATACATACATATATATATATATATATATATATATGAAATTGAAAAATTAATTGTATAATAAATTAAACGTACACCATCTAATTATCTTTCACTTTCCTTGTTCTACCTTTCCCTAATAGAACGTCCCCTTCAAATTTGTTGATGGATTTGACATGCCAAATGTGAGGAAGACTGCTAATTTTTGTTAAATTTGAAAGATACTGAATAATGTACACCATGGATTGATATACCATATATCCATGCACAATAGAATCCTCAAGACATGCTCTTTGTCTAACAAAAATTATTCAATGAATTCAAATTCATTTCCACCATCCACATTGACCTTGTGTGTACAGGTCCACACAATTAAATATCCTCAAATTGGTGTATGAGATAGTGTTCTTGTGCATTGAAAATCCTAGAGGTAAATACTTCTACATTTCACACATTAGACGAGGAATTTCTCTCTTCCAATACCTAGTATCTTCTTTATGGATTTATTTAGATGAAAGCCACCTACAAATGATGAAAGAAAATAACAGTGATCAACAAGATTGGGGCATATATAATAAAGTTACAGGATGTAAAACACAATATGTCAATAAGCTATGCATCAAAGTGAACAAACATTTTCATGCATGTAAATTGTTACTTAACTCATGCATTTACCAAGATCATATATAACTTTTTTTATGTTGTTGTCAAAGCTATCTGGGAGAGATAGAGGTAGAACGTACCGTAACAAGAAACAAATAATTATTTATTTCCAAATAAGAGACACCAATTACTAAAAATATGTACTAAATGGAAATTATATATGTAAATAATTACCTTAATGAATGTATGCCATTCATGAGTTTTAACACCACCAAAATCACCATTTTTCGTTAAGATATTTTGTAGGTTTGACAAAAACTCTGTTGAAAACCTTATTTTCCGAATGACCTCTTTTATAGCATTTCTTTGTTTCTGTTAATAACCATGGAAACCTCTAATATTTTGGTCCCCATCTCTGGCATTGGAATTAATTACACTTTGCAATGCGTGATTAGATTTTGCAATGTCACTACAAAATTTTCTAGTTTTATCTTTGTCGGTCCTTCCATATAAGATTCTGTTGCTGCTGCAACAACTACCCAATTTTTTTTTCTTTGTATCTTTTAGGACCCCTTTGAAAGTCTTAGTTTTCTCCTTAAAATGCTTTGAATTTGATTTTCAGCTTTTACAATTTCTGCCCATCATCAAGAATTCCATAGATTCATTTTTTTACTAAGGCAGAAAGTGACTTTTGAGTCACAACAGCGGATGGTTTCCCAGCTTGGAGCCCCTATGGAGGGTTCTTCTTTGATTTAGAGCCACTATGGTAGGTATGATCCTTTGTTTCGAGCTGCAACATCGAATCGATGTCCATTTGCGAGCCACTACTACGAACACGCTCTTGGTATCAAAGTTGCCACAACAGATAGATTTTCATGAGAAAGCCGCTAGTAGCGGGTGATTTTCTCTTTTGTGTGCCTGATTTCTTTCACTCCCACTACGATGGAGGGCTTTGCAAGTCATTCCTGCTACGTCAACGGACTTGGTGTTTTGTCTTTTGGATTAATCCCCGGGAGCCGCTACGGCGGACGCTTCCCCAAGAATGAACTGCTATGGCGGGCGCTTTTACGAGTTTATTGTGGATGTTTTTTTTAGTCCTTCAAGTCCCATTGTTGGGGAGATTGTTTAAAATCGGAACCGCTACGGTGGCTAACATCCTTGTCTTCTCGTTGATATGTTTTCAATGGCCGAGCTGCAGAGAGATAGTGGGTGAATTGTGAACACGTGAACCGACAGTTGCGGATGAATAAGTATGATTGAACCACCGAGTCAGGGCTATTCCCATCATGAATTATGTTTTCCAGCCCAAAGTGTTTGGTGCAAATGACGTTTGGGGCTCACATGTGCAAGATTTAATGAAAAAATTTAAGCCCTTGGAAATCCTTTTTATTTACCAAGTGCGAGGTTTTTACCATTTTATTTTAGGGAGAAGGTAAGGAGTGGGCGAGCGTTTTATCCCGTTCAAATTTTTTATGTGGATTCCTTGGTGGAGTTCACGTGGTGTGGGCTCACCCATTTCTTTTAGTCGCATGTCGAACTTTTGATCTGGCAGGTAGGCTTTAAATCCTCTCTTTCAAGTGGTTGTTTTGTTTAAGATTGAAAATTTGTCCATCGTTGATACGGGGGTGGGTTAGGTTATGACATTGCCCGGTTTATAAGGGGGTTTTTAAGCCCACATATCTTTTAGGTTTGGCCGTTTCATTTTAGGTTTTCCCTAGTAGCAGCACTCCTACAAAACTTGTCTGCTTGTCCAGAGGAGTTTTTCTCCCAGTCAGCTAGGTTGACGACGAATTTTCAGGGAGCCGAGCGTTGCACTGGTATGAAGCCATTTGGCAGCCCACTTGTGGGTGTTGGTGTGGGCCGTAGTCCCCTTGTTTCTCACAGATCTTGTGGGTTGATGGTTCATATGTATTGGCTGTGGGATATTGGGCTTGAGTTTTACCCTAGGGAACCGTCATCGCGAGTTTGAAGTGCTTTTGCACCTATGGGAGAGACTGTCTGTGGCTTAGTAGGGGTTTCACCACTAAAAAAAAAAGAAAAAGTGCAGAGGCTTCATTAGGGTTGCTCGTATCCGACATTGTGTGTAGCCGTAACCATGAAGCCGTAACCCTGAACCATGTCCATGTTGCCCGTTCTAATGGACGTAACAAACAGAGTAAGGTAGATTTAGGTTTCTTTTTTGATTATGTGGGATATGTATGCATGCATATATGTTTGTGTGCTTACATTTAAAATCATTGTTTTAAAATGGGGATGCTAATACAGATCCATTTTTTGCAGGTATAATTCATAGCATCAATAATGACGAAGAAGGGGAGGAAGAAGACCAAGGTTGTCGAGGAAGATTCTGACACAGAAATTGTAGAGGTCTCACTGGCAATGAATATTGAGATAGTATATGAAGAAACTAAGGCAATTACAGGAGAAAATATTGAGCTCAAATGGGGCCAGATCTACCCCATGTTGGTTGAAATAAAAGTGCCAGAAGCTAGTTTGGGAGACCTAGATTTGTACGAGAGCATTTTGAGGTCTGGGATAACTAAAATAGAAACTAGGCCGAAGATTTTTCCTTGTGCGGAGGTCATTGGATGGACGTTTCCCAAAATAGACACAATAGGAATGATGATAAATGATGAGGAGGAAAAGCCTATTGCATCCTTCGCACTTGCATTCATTTCGGTAGCCTACAGTCTATCGAAAAAGGAAATAGGTGTAACAACGGAGTGGGTCAAAAGTCTAAAGTTTGACTATATAGCCACAACAAAGATGATGGTGGCTAAGAGGAAGACCTTTAGACACAAACAGTCAGGAAAATATGAGACTGCCCATCTTCGAACCCCTTTCAGGATAATAACATTGATGATAAGAAAGTTGTATGGTAGGGCTGATGGGAATATGTATAATTTTGGTTGGATTCCCTCATGTATTATGTAGCTATGGAGGGAATGATTTTTAATTGGGCTGATATAGCTACTAGGAGCTTGGACAAATGTGTCAAGGAAGCCCAGGAGGGTTTGAAACAGAACAAATCAGAATTTTTTGTGTCATCTTTCTTGATAGATTGTATACTCTATAGACATAGGTTTGAGAAGCTTAATTGCATGTGGAAAGAGGGGAAAGCCCCTATATACATTGCATATCAGATTCTGGGAGCCCATAAATATCACAACCATTACCAGTTGATTTGTGAGGAATTCATAAGGCCCTTGTATAAGTTTATCTTTCTAGAAGATCGTCCATGTCTATCAGAGGGAGCCATAGAATCCATAAAAGAATATGAAGATTATTTTTTTTTATCGAAGAGGGCATGTATTTGAGAATATATGGGGGCACCAAAGCATCCTCACTGCTTCCCAAGTATGCAACAAACTACATAGTACATAAGGAGGAAGTTAGACAAGTATTTCTAGATGGTTTTGGAAACTATTTGTTTGATATAAAGAAGGTTGTGTTCCCACTAGTACCTTTTTATGTCGGGAGCTACACGTTCAACAAGGTGAAGAGTGCTCCATAATTCATCAAAGAACTGGAGATATTCCATTTTAGAGAGAAAATATTCCACTGAAATGATTCACAAGGAAAGGTGGTAGCTCACAAGGCCGCTCATAAGTTAAATTTTGAATATACAGACTATATAGATAAAGAGGAGCAAGTGTTCAGGAATGTCTACAACATGACAGCTGTGAGTAAGCGGTTTAAGGGAAACGCATCTGGGGTCAAGGGAAGTAGCAACAACAACCCAAAACCAAATGAATGAAAAGAAGAAGCTACAAGGAATGCCCAAGAAGAAAGTGCTCGCAAGCTTGCAGCTGAAGAAAAGAAGTTGTTGGTAGAGGAAGCACAAAAGGATAAAGTAGAAGCTTCCAAGCAAAAGAATGCAGATGATGTTTTGGGGAAAATTGCAGAGTTAGAAGAATCTATTACTCAAGAAGATGCAAACCCAGGGCTAAAAAAACAAGATACATAAGGTCTTACATAGGGGAAAATTTAGGAAAAAGAAGAAGTTGTAGGCGGTGGAGGTTAGGAGCAAAGCCCTGTTTGGGATAATCCAGAGAACCCTCCATCCACATCCAACAACATCCTTATAGGGGGTCATGATCCCATAGCTGAAATGGGGCTAATACCCTTTACCCCATCTAAATAATATGATGTGGCATGCTTGGAGGATATTCGTTTCGATCCTAAAACAAAATCCATTACGTGGAGGACAGAGAAAACCTTGAGGATAGGGACTTAGCCACCAATGACCACAGTGATAGAGAGGATGGTCATGAGTAATGTAGAAGCACAACCAAGGAAATTGGCTTTTATGGGCATTGCAAATTCCTATGCCAATGATCATAATGTCAACAGGATTACAGAAACCTTTCAACAGTATAAGGGAAAGATGGCCGAAATGAAGGAAGTTTTGAGGAGGGAAGAAAGGGTAGGCCGAGAATCAAAAAGAAAATATGAAGCTACCTTATCAGATTTTGAGAGGCTTCAACAGGGACACCCAATTTTAGAAGAAGAGCGAGACAGTTTAAAGTTATCCAATGAAGATTTAAGTAAAGAGAAAGGAAATTTGGAAAACAAGGTTGTAGAATTGGTATTGCAGAAGGCTACTGGTGAGCAGAAGATAGAGCAGTATGAAACCCAGGTGGCCACATTGGAGGAACAAAAGGATTCATTGGAGGTTTTGTTAAAAGTGGAAAATGAGCAAAGAAAAATATAGATCCTTTGACAAAGCATGCCCTCATGCTCAGAAATAAAATTTATCAAATGCAGCTCCAAATAGCAGAAGAGGTGTTGAAGGTCTAACAAGTGGAAGCTAGGTTGGAAGAAATTTCAGGAATAGCTTCCCAATTTAAAGAAAAAAATTAGGGTCTCAGGGAAATCCTTTAGAGGCATTTGACTTGGTTGGAAACAACCAAGGAACCTCCAGCAAATGCACCGATCAAAGACTCCGAAAGAGTGAAGCTGAAATATGAGTTGATAGGATTTGGGAACAAAGCTGCAGAGGAACTGATAAAGGAATCTCATAGAACTAAATGTGTTTGCATATAGTTCTGTAGAAAGGTGCTTACAACTTGCAACTGCTGTCAAACATATTCAAAGAAGAGGATAGATGAATTACCGGAGCATGAAGAGCAATTGAAACAATTGCATGCTTGATGGAAGGAGGATGAACTAGGCATTCAGCTGATCAAAAGTCTGGATGAAAGAGTGCTCAAGAATGTAATTTACCAGGAAGCAGTAAGCAAACACCTATTAGAAGATCAACTTCGATTGCTTCCAGACAAGATGGCTAATATAAAAGCTCAAGTGGCCAAGCATGAGGTCGCTGTTAGATTTCTAGAGCCATCAGAGTTTAAGAAAATAGTGGCAGATGCAAATACATGGGAGAAATTTATTAATGAGGTGCCCAGGCCTACCTAGAATGTTTTATTGACACATATTTTGTAATATTTACATTTTTCCTAAATTAGTGAGCTCACTAGGAGACAAAGTCAATTTTGTAACCGATTTGTAGAGGAAGTATAAAAGGTTGGAAGACCAAAAGACATTTCAAATTTTATAAGAATAGGTAGAGTCGATGAAGGGAAGGGGATTTTCCATGCTATATTTTGTGAAGTTATTGTAAGAAGAACTATTTCCTTTTATAATAAAGAAGCCATATTTTCTGTTGGAGAAGGAGTTGTGAAGTTTCAAATGCATGCCATAGATTGGTTGAATGTCGAATTATTTCTATTTCAGCTCATTCTATGAACTGTGAGATCATTCTGACTTATGAATTACTTCCATGTTATGAATGATTTCCTGTTATTTCTATGAAACTTATGCAATATATTGAGTAATGAATGTTTAACTAACAATGAGCTATCTCTATGTTTATCTTTCTACACGTATTCATATATTCTAAATTATGAACACCTATCTGTAATATTCTTTATGCATGTTTTACAATACATTACTCACCATTAAATTTAATCTCACTCCCTAGGGATAGGTCATATAGAATTAGCTAGTTTAGCATAAGTGTTATTTGTTTGTGATTTAGAAGAAAAAGGGGTAATAAGACGAGAGGTAAGAACCTACGCATCACATTTTGAACTATTTGTTGTCTCTATCGTTTGCACTTATAATAGGCACTTGCATATCATATATAAAGGAAAACTAAAAAATACACTTCAACGGTGGACCGGGCCGCAACCGATAAAGCAAGATTAAACCGTTACTCGACCTATGGTAGCTGGACCGTAAACCGAACAAATTCCTCATACCAAACAATAATGAGCTAATTGGGAACATTTATTGGGGAGAATCCCTATTGTTGTTACCTGGGATTTTCCAGTCCTCAACACTTTTGGTGCTAGAAGGAGGGCCGCCAGTGCATGGCTGGCCGAGGTAATTCATTTTCTCGAGAACACCTCATTGGTTACAGTTCTGAAACCAGTTTCCCTAATAAACCTAATCCTGAAGAAAAAGTTACAGAGTATCTCTACCCTGTTGACAACGAGGTGGTTGATGATTTAAGGAGAATCAGAAGGGTGTATGTAAAGAAGATCAGGGGATTGCCCATTATTCCTGCCTTTCCTAGAAGATAAGTTCGTAAGAAAGACTGTCCTTACCATGAGGATTCAATGTTAGTGGAAGACTTTGAAGAGCTGGTAGAAACCACCTTGCAAGAGATTGTGCAACCTCTAAATTAGTTAGGACCAGAGTCCCCTCACTACTCACCTTTCTGAACCCTTGTCCAGTCTCCACCTCAATCTCCACCTAGAATCATGGCAAATGCGAATGCAAATCAGCCTCCTCCACCACCTGCTTGGAGGGCTAGATCCCCTCTAAACCTTACTCCTTTTTTACATGCCATGCCTCATAATTTTGATAAGTCTTTTCCTAAGTTTTAACCGAATGAAGGAATCTTTGTGGATGACCATTTGCAAATTTTTTACCTAGCTTTGGAGGGTTTACAAGCAACAGAGCATGAAGACGTAGTCTGTAGATTGTTCCCACATACTCTCAAGGGTAAAGCAGCCTCATGGTATTTTTCCCTATAGAAAAAATCAATCCCAAGCTGGAACACCTTTGAGAGATTGTTTAGGAACAAGTATGGAACCCCGAGAAATACCGCTACTTTAATGAAAGAATTGCTTGCCCTCAGAAAGGAAAATAAAGAGAGGGTGCATAATTTCAATCAAAGGTTTGTTTCTCAATAGAATAATTTTGATGCAACTATAAAACCTGCAGAGAACACCTTGATTGAATATTACACTTCATCTCTTGGTCCCGAGATAGCTATGTTTGTCAAAAGATCAGTTAATCCCACCTTAGTGGAAACATATGAGGAAGCTGAGAAAGTGGAAACCGAAATGGAAAGTATAGAAAAATATCCTGCAACATCAGAAGGAAAAACTTTTGGAAACATAAAACCTTTGTTGTTAACTAAGCCTAAAGATGAGCAGTCACAGCAATTAGATGGCGTGGTAAAAATGGTGCAGAAACTTTCAAATAGAGTAATTGATCTGGAAAATGAGAAGGAGGCCAATAAGAAATACAAACCTTATTATAAAAAGAGAGATGAAAATGGTCCATATAGACCTCCCTCTCATAGTCCCTCGGCTATGAACTTACCTAAAGTGGGAATGGAAAATTTCTGTACATTCCATCAGTAGCCTCACTTTGAAATTTTTTTCCCATAGTGGATAAATTCTCTGACTTTAGTGATGAATCAGTTACTAGATTCCAAGTTAACAGAAATTGTGGATGAAGGAGAGAAAGGCCATGAACCAATAGAGACATAAGAAGAAGACACTATGGTTTTATGGGATTGTGTATCCATGTTTAGTATATAGGATGAAGGCCTCACTAAGGAAGAAAAAAATATCAGAAACAAATGTTACAACAAGGAGTCAGGGCCCATTGAAAGAGGATAACACGATAATGCCCAAGATAAAGAAAATTTAGGAGAACATGAAAAATATAAAAAATAATACTTAGACCGTTAATATACCAGAGTTTGTCATCATGAGTTAGAATCCTACAACAGTCAGTATGTCTGTGAAGTCTGTAGAAAACAAAGTTGAAAATATCAAGAAAAATTCCAACGAGCATGAAATGGGATACGACATAGTAGAAGATATTAAAAAGACTAAGGTAAACATCTCTTTGTTTGAAATGTGTAACTTACCCCAACAAAAGGATAAGCTGTTGAAAGCACTTGAGACACCTATAATGAAACCACAGAATGATAACCAGGTTGAGGAAGAGATTGGTAAAGCGAGTATAGGGGGGAAGTCTAAATATAGAACTCCAACATTCCTACTCACTTTTGAAATTTTCATTTTCAACGTACATAACTATCTGGTGGACTCTGGAGCATCAGTGAATGTCATGCCACTTTCAATCTGGAAGCAAATAAATGGTCAACCTAAGCCAACTACAGGTCAAGTTGTCTAATTAGATAGGATTGCAGTGAAAGTGGTAGGAGAAATGGAGAATGTCCTGATACGTTTGTTGGCGGATGCGAAAGTCTGCCATTATATAGAAATTGTGGTAGCAGATATCTCGGACGCATATGGGTTGGTTTTGAGACGGGACTTATCGATGAAATTAAATGGTTATTTTGCCTCAGATTGGTCACATTTATGGTTTCCATACAAAGGTTGTCAAAATCATATAAAGGTGTTGAGGGAACCTTAGATGAGACACAACCTAACATAGTTGGAGGGGAAGAATGAACCAGTTAACTTTGTTTTGGGGAATTATTTCCTTGAGCTTGAACCGGGAAATTATCAAGCTGAAGAGTCCAATGACACATTAGATACCCATCTCGAGCTCCTTTAGTTTTCTCGGGATGATAATATTGATTGTAATATAGTATATTTAGTCTCAGATGTAGATAGTAGTTAAAAATGAGTAGAGGTAGATAAAAAATTTTGGATTCTTTATTTTGATGGTTCCAAAACCATGGAAGGATCAAGAGCTGGCTGTGTCCTAATGGATCCCCCTCCCAAAAAATATTTTCTTTCCTGTATATTAGAATTTGAGTGCACTAATAGCACAGCCAAGTATGAAGCATTAGTCCAGGGACTAAAAAAGGAAATGGAATTTAAAGTAAAAAATTTAAAAGTGTATGGAGATTCTGAAATCATTGTTAAATAAGTCTGAAATACAATTCATTGCATATCACCACATCTGAAGGCTTATCAAAATGAAGTATGGGATTTACTAACAAACTTTGATGCATTCAATATTACTTCAATTCCTAGGTTAAATAATGCAACAACTGACTTGTTAGCTACTTCAGCTGCAAGGCTGGTACCCATGAATAACATATGTTTAATTGAGTTGCTTTTCAGGCCCTCCATTCCAGACAATATCACCAATCTGAGGGTGTTTTATGATGATCAACAAATATTGGAATGTCTAATGAATGATGAAACCTTCAAAGGAGCCATAATAGAATATGAAGAACATCAAGCCAACATTCAGAATTGAAATTTCATTTCTAAAGGAGTCAGAACATTGGAACAAATATTCGATCTAGACAACAAGTTTAGAAGACCAACAAATGTCAAGACACACAGATTGTCTTTGCATTTCAAAATGATAAATCTAGGGTCATAGGCTAATCCTAAATATGCAAACCTGGGGAAGTGTTGTTCACCTGGGGAAAGGAGCAAATTCATCAGCTTGTTCAGACAATATAGAGATGTCTTTGCATGGACATATGAAGACCTCAAAACCTATGACACCAAAATTATACAACATACTGTTCCAATCAAAGCTGGAGTCAAGCCTTTCCAGCAGCCTCTGAGGAAGATGCACCCCAAACTAGAACCTCTAATTCAAAGAGAGGTGAAGAAGCTTCATGATCCTAAGATCATATTCAATGTTAGACATTCAGAATGGGGTTCAAATTTGGTGCCAGTATGAAAGAAGTCTGGAGAGATCAGACTCAGTGCTGATTTCAGAAATTTAAATTGTGCATATGATAAAGACAATTACCCTGACCCACCCATGGAATAAATATTACAAATGGTCTCAGGCTCTAAGCTATTTTCTCTGTTAGACGGATTCTTAGACTATAACCAGGTGTTAGTAGCAGAAGTAGACAAACTAAAGACCACTTTCAGAACCAAGTGGGGGACTTTTGCATATAGGAGAATGCCCTTTGGACTCATTAATGTTGGAGCAACTTTCCAAAGGGCTATGTATATAGCTTTCTGCAGTCTGATTAGCTGAAGTGTAGTGGTTTATTTGGATGATGTCATGATATTTTCTAAGAAAAGATAAGAACATGCGTTTCATTTGAAATAGATTTTCAAACGCTGTCAAAAGTATGGCATTTCTTTAAATCCAAAGAAATGTGTGTTCGCTGTTACAGAAGGAAAGCTATTGGGTCACATAATTTCAAAGAAAGGGACCTCAATAGACCTAGAAAACATTAAAGCAATAGAATAGATCCCTTTACCCCATAATAAAAAGTGCATGCAATATTTTATGGGGACAATAAACTTTGTGCAAAAGTTTGTGCCAGACATTGCTCAAATAGTCAAACCTTTGCAACAAATGGTTAAGCAAAGTGTCCAATTCAAGTGGACTGATTCAGAGAAGGGTGCATTTAATAAGATCAAAACATCAATAGCTCATGCACCATCCCTTAAAAGTCCCAACTTTGAAAAAGACTTCATCTTGTACACTTTTTCTTCAGATGATTCATTAGCAATAGTGCTTATGCAGAAAGAAGAAGAGGAGATGAGTACCCTGTATCGTTTATGAGCACTGGCCTACAAGGGGCTAAATTGAATTACCCCACAGTTGATAAGCACGATTATGCAGTTTTTAAGGTGGTGAAGTAATTCATACCATATATACTGAAGAACCATACCAAAGTGATAATTCCACACCCAACAGCCCGATCTCTTTTCGTACAGAAAGAGTTAGGAGAAAGAAGAGGTAACTAGGTAACAACCTTACAAGAACATGACTTAGAATTCAAACTAGCGACCATATTCAAAGGGAAAGGGCTATGCAAATTGATGACTGAGAGTCAGAACAATGAAGATAACAATTGGGAGAATGAAGTTGAGTTACACATAGTTGATGTATGTCCTTTATTTACAGCTCTAGAATCCTGGTATAGAGACCTAGTTCATTATATTCAAGAAGGATACTTGCCTGAACACTGGAATCCCAAGCACAGGAGAGCATTACACTGAAAGTTAGCCTCATATCAGATTATTGATGGGGTTCTGTTTAGAAAAAACTATGATGGAATTTTTCTCAGATGCTTGGAACGCAAAGATGTAGCTAAGGTTTGGCATAGAGCTACATGATGGACCTGCTGGAGGTCATTTCTCAGGAGATACTACAGCACATAATATTTTGAGAGTTGGGTATTACTGGCTAACTCTGTTCAAATATTCTCATGCTCATGTTAGGAAATGTGATACTTGTCAAAGGAGAGGTGGAAGACAAGCAAAGGAAGTAGGACCATTAAAGCCAATTATTATTTTCGAACCATTTGAGTAGTGGGGGATCGATATTATCGGAGAGATCAATTCAAATTCTTTGTTGCAGCACAAGTACATCCTGAAAGCAACATACTACTTCACTAGATGGGTAGAATCCATTCCATTGCGAAAAGTGAATGAAGATGCAGTTATGGACTTCTTGCAAGACCATATTATGACCAGGTTTGGGGTTCCAATTTTCCTGGTTTTTTATAATGCTTTCTATTGTTCATCTATTAGACTGATTGCATTTGCAAATGAGAAAGGGATTAAGTTATATTATTATGCTAACTACTATCCACAAGGTAATGGTCTAGTAGAATCTACAAATAAAAATCTCATTAGCATTTTGAAGAAAACAGTCATAGAAAATCAAAGAAGTTGGCACAAAGCTCTGCCTAATTCACTCTGGGCTGATAGAGTCACACCCAAGAACTCCTTAGGTGTGTCAACCTATACTCTAGTCTACAGGAAAGAAGCCATCATGCCTCCAAATATTTTGTTTCCTTCCTCTCAACTAGCTCAATCCTCTATAGGAACTGAAAATGAGGATCTACAAATCCGAATCAATACCCTGCTAAAGTTGGAAGAGTCTAGAGCCAAGTCAAAAGAGAGGTTTAAGCATCAGCAAGAGATAGTGAAGAGACGGTTCGATAAGCACAAAGTCGGAAAGAAGGAATTTGAAGTAGTTGATTTGGTTCTTAAATGGGATCACCCGCATGATGAGAAGGGAAAACACACTAAATTTCAGCAATTGTGGATAGGCCCTTTTTCAGATTGTAGAGAAGTTAGGCCCCTCAACCTATAAATTACGAGACACACAGGGGTGGGAAGAGAACTCACCAGTAAATGGTTTAGTCCTCAAGCTATAATTTTCTTAATACTGTTTGGTTTTTCTTTGTACATAAATAAACCTTTTGATTTGTTTCTGTTTGGTTTTCCTTAGATAAGTTCTATTTTATTTTCACTTTGATTTCTTAAAGTCTGATTCCTTGCATTTTTTGTTGGTTTTACTTCATGTTTTCAATAAGCTAGCACAAACTTTGGCGTTGGAGTTCATTAGAGCTCTCGATAAATTGAAAAATATTTTGACTAAAGGATTGCTTGTTATTTGCATATATTAGGAGGAAAGATCCTTTAAGATTAACATATTTTCTGGATAGATTTGAACACATTGAAGTCCCATTTAAACCCTGTAAAATAAGGTTAGAAAAGTCCCGAATACTATTTTGAGGCTACATTCACTTCACACTAAAGTCTGTCCTAGGAGGCTAACAACAAAAGACCCATGGAAAGGAATTAGGGTGAACAGTTGTATGGTATGTAAAATAATCCCATGCCACAAATGAAATCCAAAAGGCCAAAGAGTAAAATATCCCAAAAATAAAGCAGTACATCAAAAGACATGCTCAATAAAATCAGTTGGATAAGATTGCTAAAAGGTTCTTCTCCATTCGTGAGCTGAAAGAAAAATATCTCTCACACAAAAGGAAAATATGGATGGAAGAACCTGAATAAAAATTTCAAATCGAGAAAGCAATTCGGGAAGACTCTAAAGGATAAAAAATCCAAAATCATCAAAAGAATGCAAAGGCATGGGAATGAGGAACAAACAAATATATCTGTTCACACTCTGTTACAATCTTGTGGTGTCAAAGTTGGAAGCAGTTCGAAAGAAGAAGTAAAATGAACTTCATATCTTAGCCTCAGAATACTTATCAAGACTTTGAAATCCTGGTTCCCCTTTCCTTTTGGACAATAATAAGAGTTAAAATTTACAAATCTTGCATTCTAGAAAAATCTGGCATCTTAAAGAAATATGATTAAGTCTGTTTTAACAAGATATTTTAGAGTAGTTTTGGTTTTTAAAAGTTAGTTTTCAGAGATCTGTGTTTTCCAGCAAGTCGCCAATTGTTTCTGCTTTAACAACTACCCGATTTTTTTTTCTTTGTATTTTTAGGACCCCTTTGAAAGTCTTAGTTTTCTCCTTAAAATGCTTTGAATTTGATTTTCAGCCTTTACAATTTCTTCCTGTTGCTGC
>LPNX010367147.1:105084-213867 GCA_001517045.1 Pseudotsuga menziesii | reverse complement strand
GGGTATTTTTCCACCGTAGAGGTTTGATCTAGGTGTTGGATTTTCACCTGATGGTTTGTCAATTGGGAGAGTGAGTCCTAATTATGCTAGTCACCCAAGTTCTTTTGATACAGCTTGACTGATCAGACGAACCGCATCCAAGTGCAGAGCATACACACTGGAGTCTTGTAAATTTTAATAAGTTTTAAATTGGATGTTCTTGTTTAAAAGAAAAAGCCTCTAAGAACCTCTTTCGATCCAAGTGGATATCAATCGGGGAATCAAGGAGGGGTTAATTTTATAATTGCTGATAAACAAATGATAGAAAAAAGCAAACAGATACACAATCCTAGTTTCTTAATTAATCCTACCACGAATCTCTTTCCCCTTTTGGGTCAATCGGGAAATCGTGGGGTAAGTATTACGATTACTTTGAAATGTAAGATATCGAGTATGGAATTAATAATGAAATATATTATACTACCCTGCAGATTACATCAATACTAGTTTGAAAATAAATGAGTAAAAATAACAAAAAGGACACCGACGCGAATCCCCCCAGGGGGGATGGGGAATGGGCTCGAAAGAGCCTATTCGAAGAATAATTTTATTAACAGCGGTTACAAAATTAGAGAAATGATATATCAGAAACTTATTGGTCCTTATACAGGCTGAAACCAAGATTTTACAATTATACAAAAATTTTAAGAATTTTGTGAAAAAAGGGAGACCCCTGGGGGGATTTGAACGCTCCAAAAGCCACTTCGGACAGCAGATTCCTTTATTTTCTGTCAGAAATGCTAAAATAAAGCAAGCGTGTTAGAATAAAAAATTCCCAGAAGCACTTTAAGAGTACCTTTGGATCAGCCTACCTTATCTCACAAAAAATGAAGTTAAAACTAGCTAAACAGGCAGAAAAGGAACCAAGGAAAACAAGATTTCCTTGGGATCTTGGCTTGCTGTTTGTGAAGCCAACAAAAATGCACTGATATTGCAGAATATTGAATTTTATAACAGCGAAAGGAAATCTAATGCATGCGATCTACAAGTTCCCTTTAAATTTTCATGCAAAAAGGACGATTTCCCTACAGCTAGATCTAGGATGCTTATGAAACTTTTTTAAGTGCAAGATCTAGGATATGAGCTATGAAATATCAGATCTATGTATATTTTACTTTAATGAAATAGATCCAAATGAAATCACATCTATGAACTGAAAAAGTAACCGGGTAAAGTGTTTATTTTGAGGGAGGAAGAAGAGGAGAAAAGTGCTGTTTTCCTTGAAGATCCACAGTGGAGCTTTCAGGTGGAATGTTGAGGGACTATGCCTTTTGGAAGGTTTTGAAGAGAATGAAGAAACAAAATATATCAGCATCCTCTCCAAAGTATGAACCTACAACTCAGCTGAAATCAAAGAACTTTCCAAGAAACTTGTGAGATCCGATTAGTACATACAAAGAGATTCAAGATAACATGCATATAAGCTTATAGGACATGCTAAATCTAGATCTCTAAACATGCATAAAAGGAGAGTGACAGTCAATAAACTTATTGAACAACACCTTTCCTATCAAGATTGTAATAAGCTAATTACCAATTTTAACCACATATCTACAAGAAATTAGCAAAAAATGACCACAAATACAGGCTACCTCAGTAAAAAAATGGCAATAATCATCCACACATGTAATGGCACCACACCGTATTGCCTCTAAAGATTTTCTTTATTTCAAATGAAGAATTACAATAATACAATAGCAGCAGCACCTCAATCCCAGTTCTAACTCCTTGGAAGAGGAGGCTGTGCCTGGATATATACAAAATACAGGCCATCCAGCCCAGGGGGCGCAAATCCCAAGGAGATACATCAAATCAGCTGAGGGAGAGTCCATCAATGCCTAATCTGTGTCTAGCTGAGCCAGATTTGAGTCTCACTGAGTGCAAGTGTCAATCGGGGGGCTGATCTGAGTGACACCTCAACTTGTTAACTGAAGAATCCACCAAAACTCATCCAGATGAGCCAAAAACATGTGGAGGAGAGAGGAAAAGTGAAATCCCCCATAAAGGATGCTGAAGATCAACTCTGGATCTGATTTGATCACCTCCTTCAGTCAAGGATTTGTTAGATCCAGTTAATCTGCTTCAGATCTGACTGATTTCAATCAAATCGGCTAAGAATCCACTAATTTATGATTTTGGATTTGCTCCATTATTCATCAATTTATTAATTAAAATAATCAATAATTGATTTTTGGGGCTTTCTGACCTAAGTGATGGAAAATCACTAAAAACTAGGAAATAGTGGGTCCATGGGTTTACATGGAGCTCTTAGCTTGAAAATGAGCACCTACATGACTGAAACCGATTATTTGGCCCACTTTTATTACAAAATCAATTTTTCCAATTAAACTATTAAAAAATAGCCCAAGTTTTGGAAAAATTAAAATTTAATAAAAAACACTGAAAAAAAAAAAATTGAAAAACACCTCGGGGGACTTAGACATGTTCATATGACTCAAAAATGATGTCTAGCATGCTTATACATTGACACATAGACTCTAATAACCTCAATAGGCCTAAATGCCAAGCCGACCACCCCAACTTTGGAGGTATGGAGTGAAAAACTCAGAAATTATCAGTCGTTTATTCAACAACCAATAATAACCAAGGGAAAAAACACCCTGGGTTGATTGGATTGACAAATGAAGTCTAAGAGACCGAGTCTTTTACAGACACTATCATGCTAGAACATTTATTACAATTCCCCCATGGGGTATGAACATGTGATATGATACAACAAGCACTTCCTAGAAGTACTTCCATAGGTATTTTGAAGTCCGAACAAGTTAACCATGTCCGGTTCACCAGGCTCACTTGATAAAAACCGCTAAGTACAACCTAGGTGGTAACATTCTGGCTCCAACTGTGGGACATGTGCTCGATCTGGTCTTTGAGGCAAGGAGAGGATACGAGAACACCAGAATCTCTGGTTGATATAGCCTGCAAAAACATCTCAACTTGACAAGAAAAACCTCAATAGCACAAGTTTTATAAAAAAACCAAATGAACCATTAAGCTGATTTATTTAAACAAAATAACTGTAACTAACTAAAAGAAACAAAGTTTTATTATAGCTAAGTAGAAATGCAGAAAGTAAATGCTCTCTTTCAAGGAGCTTATTTTCCTACTCTAAGCATGACATAAAAAGAGTTAAGTGTAATCAGAAATCCAATGTAACCACCTAAGAATTTTATTAACATAATTTTTTTTTCCTTGTCTTTGGTTACCTTCCAAAGTAAGGATACTTTATTTAGAAAATGCAAACCTGCGTGATGATCCAGAAGGGGCGGGATGGATGGGAAATCATAGGCATGAATAATGTCTTCAAACTTCCTCCCAAACTGGTAAGTGCTTGCGCAGGCTGCTTCTATCCATGACTGGATAAGGTTGATGTACAAATTGGAATGATGAGGCAGATTGACTACACCATCATACTGATCATCAAGCCTCTCTGGATGATAATTCACTGTATAAGCCCCAAGCAGCTCCAAGTCATGAGGAAACTCTATATGTGAAGATGATAGTTGAGACTGATATTCTAATAACTACATCACATCTGTCTTTTCACAAAACTGCTTCTCCATGTCTTCATTACTTATACCCTTGTGCTGCTCTACATGATATGACTATAAACGATCATATAAGAGTTTTGAATGCTGCCTTTCCATACTAGGATTTTCCAAGGTCTCCAGATTTATGCTTCCCTCTGTGGAAGTATAGTAGATTGGACTTCCACAAATCTCTAAATAGACACTCCCCTTGCTGGATATAGCATAGATAGGATTCTTAATAAGATATCCACAAAATCCCAATAGTCATTACCATCATCTATGTTAAATGTGATGGATTCCCCATTGCTGATATCAGGTTCCGATATCGAGTTCTCTTTGTCTTCATTACTGAAATCGATATATGTCCGAGACTGATCATGTGGATAAACTGCATGCTCCTTTTTCATATCAAAGTTTCCCAAGGCCACATGGTCCATGCTCTCTTCCTTAGATATGCCATCAACAAAACCATCAAAATTTTCTGGTTCATTATTTTCCTCTTTATTCATGTCATAGACTGGATTTTCCATGAATGTCCAGTATTCCTCATCAACATCTTTGTCGGGGATAAGGGAGTCTTCGTCACTTGTATCATGCTCCAAGCTATACTTGTCCTCATTTTCATACTTATCTTCTTCAGAGAAAAGGTCACAAGGTAGTAAACCTTCCAGACTGTCATCATTATATGGAGAACACATAGGAGTCCCATCATGTATATTATAGTTTTCATCATAAGTTTCACTATAAGATTCTGCAATGGTTTCATCCTCAGGCTTGTACTGTTTAGATGGTGACAAAGGGTAGGCTTGGCCTACCATGTATATATGGTCAGTCTTGCTTGAATTTGTTTCCTGATTACTGACCTCCACCATCCCATGTTCTATAACCTGGTTTGCTATGTAGCAAGTTCTTTCTGGGTGGAATTGCTCACAAGGTCTACACCATGGAATTAATTCATCTACCAGGTTAGTTGAGTCTAACTAGTTTGGAATCCTAGGCTCTTGCTGAGGAAACTTCTTTTGATACACTTGATTCTGTTTTGGCTGAAAATTCCTAGGTCCACTATTTCTCTCTAGTGTGACTATTCTGTTTTGGATTTTATTCAATTGCACAGATTGGTTTGTCATGAATTGGTCCTGACTAGTCATCACTTTTTCAAACATGCTAGTTATCTTTTCCATGGGGTCTTCAGAGGCTCCCTTTTCTTCTGATTCAAAGGCTTTTCCCTTTATGGAACCTGGAATGTTGGATTTTCCTGAAGACTGCATATTCGTTTCTATTTTCTTGGCCAATTCCTGAGCAGTCTTTAGATCGGTCGGCTCTTTGTCCCTTAACTGGTACCTCAAATCACCAGTGAAAGATTCGATGTAATATATGAGGATGGAGGCATCCCTTGGCTTGATTTATCTAGGGAGGTCCGCAACCACACGCCTAAACTTAGTATTAAATTCATCCATGGTTTCATTCTCCATCTTCTTTATATTATGAAGGGCAACAAGCAAATGTCTTGGTTCTTTCTTTTCCCCCCATATCTTCTTAAAACCTGCTAGGAATTCATTAAGGGTTTTATATGAATCATCACCAAGGTTTTCATACCATTTCGTAGCATCATCCTCTAAGGATAAAGCAAAGAGCTTCATTTTGATATCTTCAAGGTTAGAGGCAACATTATCACAGTAACTGACTAGGTGCCTTTCAAACTTTCGGAGATGAGTCTTGGCAGTGGTAGCATTATTTCCCTCGAACTTGGGGAGCTTCTTGATAGCATCATTCGGAATGTAATGAGGACTACCTGCTATCTGAGAAAAGTAAAGGGGTTTGTAAAATTCCATCATTTCTTGAGATTAGTGAACATGACTCTCTACAAATATGTGATGGATATTTGAGAGGGATTGGTCTCCTAAATCTTCAAGGTTTCTACGAGAAGTCTGCCTATTCAATCTTTCCCTAATAAACCTTTCGGGATCAGGTAGAGGATTGAATAATTGTCGGTGGTTTCTTCAGGTAGAAATTCTTGAAGGGATGTTAGACAGTGGAGTCGCCAGATGGATCAAGTTTTAATTTTTATGTTTTTTAAAGACTAGATCAATCAAAAGTTTTTTATCTTTTTAGTTGTTTAGAAAAAAGTTAAGCTAAGTCATACTCGGGAATAAAAAGATTTATCCCCAACAATGGCGCCAAAAAAGTGTTGCCACCTTTCACACACCTGGGTCATGTGGAAGAAATATTCAAGCCACTCGGTGTGTCCTTGGGGGCAAGTCTCGAGTCAAGGCTGTCACCTTGTTCTTGACTCCTTTGTTTAGGCTCAACTCCTAATGAAGCCAAGGGGGGTAGACCCTATTAAGTTACTAAGGATGATTACTTAGTATGGTGATGTTAAACTGAATGGGTTGTTTAGGAGTTTGAAATTTAGCTATAGATAATCAAAGATGACAAGATACAAAAATGAACACACGAAAGCACAATGCTGAGACATAATATATATATAAAGCAAGAAAATAACCAGTGCCTTAGAATGGAGTCAAAAAAATAAAATAAATGTACTTGCATGTGCTTGGAGTGAATGTTTTGCAATTGCCTCTTGGTACTTTTTAAGTTAAAATTGAGGTGTGAGTTGATTAAAATTAGGCGAAGGGGTGGACTCCAGATATACCTGAGAGTAATTGGAGTATGTCCAAAACTAAACCTTCACGGCTACCCGCAAGGAATATGTGGGCTGAAATGGAGTCTCTGGGGCTATTGTTCGTAACGCACCCGTTAGGGTGTGACAGAGATCGGCGCCCTGAGGTCACTTTTCAGAATTTCTCGCTTCCTTTGGGTATTTTGCCACCGTAGAGGTTTGATCTAGGTGTTGGATTTTCACCTGATGGTTTGTCAATTGGGAGAGTGAGTCCTAGATATGCTAGTCACCCAAGTGATTTTGATACAGCTTGACTGATCGGATGAACCGCAGCCAAGTGTAGAGCATACACACCGGAGTCTTGTAAATTTTAATAAGTTTTAAACTGGATGTTCTTGTTTAAAAGAAAAATCCTCCAAGAACCTCTTTCGATCCAAGTAGATCTCAATCGGGGAATCGAGGAGGGGTTAATTTTATAATTTCTGATAAACAAATGATAGAAAAAAGCAAACAGATACACAATCCTAGTTTCTTAATTAATCCTACCACGAATCTCTTTCCCCTTTCGGGTCAATCGGGAAATCATGGGGTAAGTATTACGATTACTTTGAAATGTAAGATATGGAGTATTGAATTAATAATGAAATATATTATACTACCCTGCATATTAGATCAATACTAGTTTGAAAAGAAATGAGCAAAAATAACAAAAAGGACACCGATGCGAATCCCCCCAGGGGGGATGGGGAATGGGCTCGAAAGAGCCTATTCGAAGAATAATTTTATTAAAAGCGGTTACAATATTAGAGAAATGATATATCAGAAACTTCTTGGTCCTTATACAGGCTGAAACCAAGATTTTACAATTATACAAAAAATTTAAGAATTTTGTGAAAAATGGAGACCCCTGGGGGGATTTGAACGCTCCAAAAGCCACTTCGGACAGCAGCTTCCTTTATTTTCTGTAAGACATACTAAAATACAGTGAGCATGTTAGAATAACAAATTCCCAAAATCACTTTAAGAGTACTTTTGGATCAGCCTACCTTATCTCACAAAAAATGAAGTTAAAACTAGCTAAACAGGCAGAAAAGGAACCAAGGAAAGCAAGGAAATCTAATGCATTAGATTTCCTTGGGATATTGGCTTGATATTTTTGCAGCCAACAAAAATGCACTGATATTGCAGAATATTTAATTTTATAACAGCGAAAGGAAATCTAATGCATGCGATCTACAAGTTTCCTTTAAATTTTCATGCAAAAAGGACGATTTCCCTACAGCTAGATCTAGGATGCTTATGAAAATTTTTTAAGTGAAAGATAAAGAATATGAGCTATTAAATATCAGATATATGTATATTTTACTTTGATGAAACAGATCCAAATGAAATCATAGCTATGAACTGAAAAAGTAACCGGGTAAAGTGTTGATTTTGAGGGAGGAAGAAGAGGAGAAAAGTGCTGTTTTCCTTGAAGATCCACAGTGGATATTTCAGGTGGAATGTCGAGGGACTATGCCTTTTGGAAGGTTTTGAAGAGAATGAAGAAACAAACTAGATCAGCATCCTCTCCAAAGTATGAACCTGCAACTCAGCTGAAATCAAAGAACTTGCCAAGAAACTTGTGAGATCCGATTAGTACATACAAAGAGATTCAAGATAACATGCATATAATCTTATAGGACATGCTAAATCTAGATCTCTGAACATGCATCAAAGGAGAGTGACAGTCGATAAACTTATTGAACAACACCTTTCCTATCAATATTGTAATAAGCTAATTACCAATCTTAACCACAGATCTACAGGAAATTAGCAAAAAATGACCACAGATACAGGTTACCTCAGTAAAACAATGGCAATAATCATCCACACATGTAATGGCACCACAGCGTATTGCCTCCAAAGCTTTTCTTTATTTCAAATGAAGAATTACAACAATACAATAGCAGCAGCACCTCAATCCCAGTTCCAACTCCTTGGAAGAGGAGGCTGTGCCTGGATATATACAAAATACAAGCCATCCAGCCTAGGGGGGTGGAAATACCAAGGAGATACATCAAATCAGCTGAGGGAGAGTCCATCAATGCCTGATCTGTGTCTAGCTGAGCCAGATCTGAGTCTCACTGAGTGCAATTGTCAATTGGGGGGATGATCTGAGTGACACCTCAACCTGTTGACTGAAGAATCCACCAAAACTCATCCAGATGAGCCAAAAATGTGTGGAGGAGAGAGGGAGGGTGAAATCCCCCATAAAGGATGCTGAAGATCAACTCTGGATCTAATTTGATCACCTCCTTTAGTCAAGGATTTGTTAGATCCAATCAATCTGCTTCAGATCTGACTGATTTCAATCAAATCGACTGAGAATCCACTGATTTATGATTTTGGATTTGCTCCATTATTCATCCATTTATTAATTAAAATAATCAATAATTGATTTTTGGGGCTTTCTGACTTGAGTGATGGAAAATCACTAAAAACTAGGAAATAGTGGGTCCATGGGTTTACATGGAGCTCTTAGCTTGAAAATGAGCACCTACATGACTGAAACCGATTATTTGGCCCACTTTTATTACAAAATCAATTTTTCCAATTAAACTATTAAAAAATAGCCTAAGTTTTGGAAAAATTAAAATGTAATAAAAAACATTGAAAAAACTAAAAAATTGAAAAACACCTAGGGGGACTTAGACATGTTCATATGACTCAAAAATGATGTCTAGCATGCTTATACATTGACAAATAGACTCTAATAACCTCAATAGGCCTAAATGCCAAGCCGACCACCCCAACTTTGGAGGTGTGGAGTGAAAAACTCAGAAAATTTTGAGGTATGGGATAACTAAAATAGCAACTAGGCTGGAGATTTTTCCCTATGTAGAGGTCATTGGATGGATGTTTCCCAAAATAGACATAGTAGGAATGATGATAAATGATGAGGAGGGAAATCTTGTTGCATCATTCACACTTGCATTCATCGACAGCCTATAGTCTACTGAAAAAGGAAATAAGTGTAACAACAGAGTGGGTAAAAAGACTGAAGTTTGGCTATACACCCATAGAAAATATGATGGTGGATGAGGGGAAGACCTTCAGACACAAACAGTTAGGATAATATGAGACTGCCCATCTTCGAACCCCTTTCAGGATAATAGCATTGATGATAAGCAAGCTATATGGTAGGGCTGATGGGAAGATGTATAATTTTGGTTGGATTCCCCTCATATAATATGTAGCTATAGAGGGAATGATTTTTAATTGGGCCAATATATCTACTAGAAACTTGGAAAAATGTGTCAGGGCAGCCCAAGAGGGTTTGAAACATAAAAAATCATAATTTTTTATGTCATCTTTCTTGATAGATTGTATACTCTATAGACAAAGGTTTGAGAATCTTAATTGCGTGTAGAAAGAGGGGAAAGCCCCTATATACGTTGAATATCATATTCTGGGAGCCAATAAATATCACAACCATTACCAGTTGATTTGTGAGGAATTCATAAGGCCCCTGTATAATTTGATCTTTCTAGAATATTGTCCATGTCTATCAGAGGGAGCCATAGAATCCATAAAAGAATATGGAGATTATTTTTTTACTAAAGAGGGCACGTATCTGAGAATGTATGGGGGCACCAAAGCACCCTAACTGCTGCCCAAGTATGTAACAGACTTCATAGTACATAAGGAGGTAGTTAGACAAGTATTTCTAGATGGTTTTGGAAACTATTTGTTCGATATAAAGAAGGCTGTGTTCCCACCAGTACCTTTTTATACAAGGAGCTACAAGTTCAACAAGGTCAATAGTGCTCTAGAATTTGTCAAAGAACTTGAGATCTTCCATTTTGGAGAGAATAGCTTCCACCGAAATGATTCACAAGGAAATGTGGTAGCTCACAAGGCCGATCACAAGGTAAATTTATAATATACATACTATATAGATAAGGAGGAGCAAGTGTTTAGGAATGTATACAGCATGGCAGCTGTGAGTAAGCGGTTGAAGGAAAAGGCATCTGGGGTCAAGGGAAGTAGCAACAACAACCCAAAACCAAATGAAGGAAAAGAATAAGCTACAAGGAAGTCCCAATAAGAAAGTGCTCATGGGCTTGTAGCTGGAGCAAAGAAGTTGTTGGCAGAGGAAGCACAGAAGGATAAATCAAAAGCTTCCAAGCAAAAGAATGCAGACGATGTTTTGGGGAAAATTGTAGAGTTAGAAAAAGCTATTGCTCGAGAAGTTGCAAACCCTGGGCTAGGAATACAAGATACAAAAGGGATTATAGAGGGGAAAATTCAGGAAAATTAAGAAGTTGTAGGCAGTGGAGGTCAGGAGAAAAGCTCTATTTTTTTATAATCTAGAGAACCCTCCATCCACATCCAGCAACATCCTTATATGGGGTCATGTCCCCATAGCTGAAATGGGGATAATACCCTTTACCCCATATAAACAATATGATTTGGCATGCTTGGAGGATATTTGTTTCGATCCTAAAATGAAATCCATTATGTGGAGGACAGAGAAAAAGTTGAGGGTAGGGACTCAGCCACCAGTGACCACAGTGACAGAGAGGATGGGCATGAGTAATGTAGAATCACACCCAAAGCAATTGGCTTCTATGGGCATTGCAAATGGCTATGCCAATGCTCATAATGTCGAGAAGCTTATAGAAACCATTGACATTAGAGGAATTTTGGGGTCTAAAATGGGCCTCCTAAGGAAAATAATAAAATAATAGTTAAAATAATAAAATAATATTGATTAATTTTGGAGGAAGAAAGAAAAAACTACTTTTTGTGTTCGTATTTTCGACATATCTCATTGTGTTTTTACTCAAATTTCGATCGGGAGAGCTCGTTGGATGCGGAATCAAATTGTACATCCAACGAGCTCTCCCAATCGAAATTTGAGTAAAAACACAGGGAGATATGTCGAAAATACAAACACAAAAAGTAGTTTTTTTTAATGACAAATATGTCAATTCAACCATTATGGTTGACTTATTTTATTGAAATTCTATTGGTTCTTGAATTCCAACTCACAAAAACTTATTTTGGCACGTTTTCTTATAAGGCCCATTTTAGACCCCAAATTTCCTCTAATGGCAGTATAAGGGAAAGGTGGCCGAAATGAAGGAAGTTTTGAGTAAGGAAGAAAGGGTAGGCCGAAAATAAAAAAGAAAATATGAAGCCACCTTATCAGATTTTGAGAGGCTCCAATGAAGATTTAAGTAAAGAGAAAGGAAATTTGGAAAACAAGGTTGTAGAATTGGCATTACAAAAGGCTAATGCTGAGCAGAAGGCAGAGCAGTATGAAACCTAGGTGGTAGCATTGGAGGTACAAAAGGCTTCATTGGAGGTTTTGTTAAAAGTGGAAAATGAGCAAAGAATGGATATAGAGCCTTTGGCAAAGCATGCTCTCATGCTCAGAAACAAAAAATTATTAGATGCAGCTCCAGATAGCAGAAGAGGTGTTGAAGGTTCGGCAAGTGGAAGCTAGGTTGAAATTTTAGGCATAGCTTCCCAATTTAAAGAAAAAAAATCAAGGTCTCATGGAAATCCTTTAGAGGCATTTGACTTGGTTAGAGAAAACCAAGGAACCTCCAGCAAATGCACCAATCAAAGGCTCCAAGAGAGTGAAGCTGGAATATGAGCTAATAGGATTTGGGAACAAAGTTGCACAGGAACTGATAACGACATCTCAGAGAACTAAAGGTGCTTGCACAAAGTTCTATACAAAGGTGCTTACAACTTACAACCGCTTTCAAACGTCTTCAAAGAATAGGATATATGAATTACCAGAGCATGAAGAGCACTTGAAAGAATTGCGTGCTCGATGGCAGGAGGATGAACTAGGCATTCAGTTGACCAAAAGTCTGGATGAAAGAGTGCTCAAGAATGTAATTTCCTAGGCAGCAGTAAGAAACCACCTATTAGAAGATCGAATTCGATTGCTTCCAGCTAGGATGGCTAATATAAAATATCAAGTGGCCAAGCATGAGGTCAATGTTAGATTTCTAGAGCCATCCGAGTTTCAGACAATAGTGGCAGATGCAAATACATGGGAGCAGTTTATTAATGAGGTGGCCAGGCCTACCTAGAATGTTTGTTTTATTGACACATATTTTGTAATATTTATATTTTTCCTAAATTAGCGAGCTCACTAGGAGACAAAGTCAATTTTGTAACCGTTTTGTAGAGGAAGTCTAAAAGGTTGGAAGACAAAAAGACATTTCAAATTGTATAAGTATAGGTAGAGTCGATGAAGGGAAGGGGCTTTTCATGCTATCTTTTGTGAAGTTATTGTAAGAAGAACTATTTCCTTTTATAATAAAGAATCCATATTTTCTGATGGAGAAGGAGTTGTGAAGTTTCAAATGCATGATGTAGACTGGTTGAATGTTGAATTATTTCTATTTTAGTTCATTCTACAAACTGTGAGATCGTTCTGACTTATGAATTACTTCCATGTTATGAATGATTTCCTGTTATTTCTATAAAACTTATGCAGTATATTGAGTAATGAATTTTTAACTAACAATGAGATATATCTATTATTATCTTTCTAAATGTATTCATGTATTCTGAATTATGAACAACTATCTGTAATATTCTTTATGCATGTTTTACAGTACTGTACTCACCATTAAATTTAATCTCTCTCCCTAGGGACGGGTCAGATAGAATTAGCTAGTTTAGCATAGGTGTTATTTGTTAGTGATTTAGAAGAAAAAGGGGTAATAAGACAAGAGGTAAGAACCTGTGCATCACATTGTGAACTCTTTACTCTCTCTATGGTTTGCACTTAGAATAGGCACTTGCATATCATATATAAAAGAAAACTAAAAAATACACTTAAACGATGGACCGAGCTGCAACTGGTAAAGGAAGCTTAAACCGTTACTCGACCTATGGTAGCTAGACCATAAACTGAATGGATTCCCCATACCAAACAATAACGAGATAATTGGGAACGTTTATTGGAGAGAATCCCTACTGTTGTTACCTAGGATTTTCCAGGCCTCAACAGATTCACCATATCATTTCTGTTACATTCTTCTCGATATGCATTGTATCTAACAAATGAGTTATTTGTTGGTGCTCGTAGTAAGGAAACCTACTGAATTCTATGGAATAACTCTTCATTCCTTGTGGAATTCCATTCATGCCTTAACGACATTCATTAAACATAAAATAAAACACATTAAAAATAATTCATGACACCCATGGTAGAGAAAATTTAATAAAAATATAAAATTCATAATATTACATATTTATATGCTACATATACAATTTGCATACCTAGACGATTTCTATTATATTGAACTTCCATAGGTGAGGTGTCATTCTTCATGGGTTCTTTCCATTTTCTTCTTTAACATTGAATTTTGTTTTCTCGATAGTTTTATATCTATGGTTCTTAGAGAGGAAGTTCCTATACTCATCAAACACCTCATTTTATAAACTTCTTGAATGGTGATATTTTATCCTAGGACCACATATTGGACATGCAAATTTGTCCTTTGTTTGAATACCTGCAAGATAATGTATTAATGTTATAGCATCAAAAGATTCTTAATTTAAATAAAAAATGGATGATATTTACCTTAAAAACATATAATTTTAAAGTGCAACATAAAGTTACATACCACCAAAATGTGTTAACTCAGGATCATCATGAATTTTCCATGCAAGTATTTCTTGGAATTGAAATTGTTTGTACCCTATTGGTTTAGAGATGTCATACATAGTGATGCCAACCCATAAATTCAATAGCTAATGGATAAGAGGATCAATATATACATTCATATATTTAACTTGGTACTTACCTAATTGATTCAACATACAATGCTATTTAGTTATGTTTCCAAATATATAAAAGGTGTTGTCATGTAGAAATGAAACAAAGAAATGAGCAATATAATTACTTTCAAAAAAATACCTGGAATAATCATTTGAAACATTTTGTGCTCTCTATTTATCGACATACAAGGAGGAAGGTTATTGTTTATGATAAAAAAATGCCACACTGAGTAAGTAGAGAGAATCTCTTCAAATGGATTGAAACCATCAGCTGCTAATGAAATTCTAACATTATGAGGTTCATTTTTAAAAATTGGCCATTTTTCTTCGATGTTATTCAGCGAAGAACCATCTGCAGGCATTCGAAGAACACCATATTCACTTATGTTCTTTGGTAATCCATAAAGTGTGCTATACTTTGGCACCTAAATAGTAATTTGAAACATGGAATTATGGGAATATAATGAATAAATTTGTGAGGAAGTTTTTTTGTTACTTGATCAGTTCGATATCCACTAATTTCACATTGTGGGCATTTTTTATGATGCATATTGTCCATAATATATAATATGATCATTATTACATGCATCAATATATTGATACTCCATTCCAATTTATTTCATAATCAAGAATACCTCTCGACATGTGCATGGTAAATTATTTGATGGTGGTAATAGAAATTCACCCAAAAATCTACAACATTGACAAAAAATGAAATGTAAACAATATAAATCATAAATATTACATATCCCTAATTCATGAATTAATTAACACTAAAAATAGAGGAAACTAGTCAACTTTTGTTTTTTTAGACAAAAACGGTTGGAGTTGTATTAATCGCTTTCTGGTTAACCAGAATCTGCAGCATACAAACTTGAAGAGGGCTGATGACATCTAACAGTGCTGTCTACCTTCTTATGAATTATGACTATATTGGGAGATAAATCCCACTTACTTCTAAATCTTTTTCGAGAGAAAGACAAAATTGGCTTACAAGAATAAGCTCTCACAAACTGTGAGCAGAGAAGAATGCATAAGCAAATCATTAATTAGTAGGGGAGGAAGAATGCCCCTTAATAAAAGAGTCTAATCACTTTTGAGATCCCAAAAACATGTTTGAGGATGCTTCCTTTTCCCTACGTTATTTGTTGGACTTTTTCCCTCTGGTGAGGGGGGGAGAAGGGGCCAAGAAGTCTTCAGGGTCAGAGCTTCCTTTTGATCCAACAGAAGCAACTAAAAAAGTCAGTCCTGCTTGGACTGAGGCCTCTTGATCTAACACCTGAGCATCTCTCTTGGAGCCTGGAGGAAGGATTGGATAAGCTTCTTTCACGGATGGGGCCACGACAGCTATTGCCGGGGGGACGGAAGGACCTAGGGGGGTCTCGCCCTACACCATATTTTCTGCTGCTTCACACTCTTGTGCTTCAAATTCCTGTAAAACTTCAAATCTATTTTTTCTTTCCAGCGGAGGAGAGAATGCTGTAGGAGGAGCTTGAGGAGGATCCTTTTGCTGTTGAGGTTCCTTTCGCCAGGGGGGACGATGTCAATTAGATACTATCTAGAACTATGCTTCTTTAGTTGCTTGGGGAACATTTGATTTCTGAGATTCAAAAATCTTGGGGTAGTTTTTGGCAAAGTGACCATAGACATGGAAAAATTTGCATTTGAAAGGGATCTGCTCATAATCCAGCTCTTGGATGTGGCTCCATTCTCCTAATGTAAGCTTTAGGGCCTCCAGGAGCCCTTTTTTGAGATTTACCTCTACGCAAATGCGGGCACATGAAAATTGACCCCCTTTTGGATCTACACTATCCAGGTTCTGCCCTAGCTTATTATCGATGTCCGCAACAGAGATTTCCCCCCAAAGATGAAGTGGGAGATGAGGCAGTATTACCCAAACTGGAGCGGCTGTTATATCTGCTTCTAGGTTAAAACCCAGAGTCCACGGGGCTAAGAACAATCCTCTCGAGCCCATGAATAATTAACCCGATCAAAAAATAATATCTCATTCTTCTTTATTCAGGAAGAGAAAAACGAAATAACCCCTACTAGTTGCAAAGAGAGAGACATGTCCTTGCACTATAGGCTTCCAATGTTTAGCAATCTAAAGCTCTACCACCTTGGGGCTTGGACACAACCTTGTAAACTTGCTGATGGGGGCTCTCTTTGAGAGAATGATCGTTTTCTGGTAAGGATTCGAAGGAGAGAGTTCCAAAGAAGGGATCTCCTCAATATTTTTCACGAACTTGGAGGGGGGAAAAGAGGCAGCCTAAGGAGCAACTGCATGAACAAGTGCCTTAAAATCCAGATGCTGGGCTTCAATATCCATAAACAAGCACACCCAACAGAGTGTATCTGGCAGCCACTGAGCGAACAGGCAAAGCCTGACCAGCACAGACAATGGATTGAGCAAGCAGTAGGCGACGTCGAGGGGCGCAACCAACACAATGGGTTTGGCAGGGAACCTTTCATGAGAGAAAACGGATGCAGGACAATGGCTAGGGAAACCCTAGCCATGCATCAGAGAGGAGCCGCATCCCGGGAAAAAAAAATTCAAACTGTCAATTGATTTTGATTCCTTTAATGCTAATTTAAAACTAGTCAACTTTTGTTACCATGTGAAGATGTAATTAATACATTACATACCTTAGGAGCTGTGTGAAAATGTGTTTGATAAACCATTCAAAACCTTCAAGTTCACCAACAACAATATAGAAGATATAATTTTTTTTTTCAAGCCTTCATAAAGAGGTTCTTGAGAATTCTCAAGTAGAGGAACATCATGAATATCGTGAAGGTTGTCCTCATCCAATGGAGAAAAATTTTCTTGGATCAATATATTTATCTCATCTTCATCATTTGTATTAATAACATCATATCCATCCATAGGATCATTAAGAACTAGATATTGAATATTCTGATCTCCATGGTCCTCACCTTGTAAAGTAGTATTTCTATTATTATGTGGAAAATATCTCTCTGATGGTCGAAATTTTGGGGGAATTGTATTTATATTTACAAACAATGTAATATCATTAGTGTATAATATATAACACATATATTTAAAATGATAAAATATTTTGTGAATACATGATCAATACTATTACAAGAATTCAATTATGTAATGAATAACGTCTTAGCAAGGGATTATATTCATACCCCCCTTTAGCACGCCCCTTCTCCTTACAATTTTTTTGAGATGCTGTTCTTAAAATTCTTCTCGTTCGCAAACCCCTACAATCATTGCAAGTGCAATAACAATTTCCATCACCCTTCGCCTCCAATGCCGCCTTAAACTCAACATACCTCTTATTATTTTTTTCCCAAGTATATTTATTTGACATTCAAATAGTCTATAAGAACTAAAAAAAATCAATCAATATATAAGTAAATTGAATATAGTATATAGATATATATATTAAATGAGAAAGAAAATTAAAGGACGTGACATGGAAAGCAAAAAATATAATTAGTAAAAGTCCCTCCATGGTCTTTAAAAATAGATCACGTACCTATCAAATTCTAAGTGACAAATCTATATAATTATTAGTATTGAAGAGAAAATTAATAGTGGACTCACTTTATGTATGACAATACACATTAAAGGAGAAAAGAATTTTAAAATACTAACCTTGAAACCGAAGGAGATAAAAAAATTCAATGTGTTAAACTAGTAGCAGACTCTTCAAATCACAAATCGAACATTCAACAGAAAAATTGTTGCAACTATAACAAATAATTTGTTGAAATATATCTTAAGGACATGTATTTATAGATCAATGATCATGGCGGTTCCAACAAAAATGTACAACGATAAAATTTCAACAATAACAAAAATTCAATGACTGTTACTGTGATGAACGTTGATGTTGCATGTGTTAAGTTTACCGTCTCTATAGTGACGGACCTTGTATTTTCATCGTTATTTCCATGAACATTCGTCGCTATAGCAACAAAATGTTTTGTTCATCGCTATAACGATGATTATCAGGGGCCATAACATTTTGTTTTCAAAGTTTTTATCTATTTATCCACGAAAATTTTGATTTTAACTTATTCATGGCAATATTTAATGGAACTTTTAAGCCATATGTACTAGTGTTGGGATATATCTTTTTGGGTTAATTTAGGGTATTTTTCTGGTTTTTCTTTTGATTTGTTTGGTTGTTTTTATTTTTTCTAATTTTGATGTATTTTCCTCTGAAAACTCTCTGTATTAGTTTCATCCTCAGCTTAGAACCTTTAAGGAATTTTTTTTTTTGAATTTTTGAAACTTGGAAGTATCATATTTTCTTCTCTTGCACACATACGCATGTTGTAGTGCTATCATATGTGTATATACACACCCTATTATGTATACAGTTGCATGTGTTCCTGCAGAAAACAATTTTCTTTATATTTTTCTGTGTGTTCTACCTCATACATGTGATACCAAGGACCAAAGCACGTATATGTGTGAGAATCTTTGGATAAAGGAACATATGGACTATTTTTCTCTATTTTTTCAATCATTCATTTGTTTGGTTGTGAAATCTGGGTTTGGAATGTGTAATAAGTTTGGTTTGGCTCTGAAATCTATTTTTGGAGTTCAGGAAGCAATAGTTTCTATAACAAAAATTTTTTTGGTCGATGTTGTAATGTACCTAAGGGATGTTTAGGAACACTAAATCAAGCATAAGATCAACTTGATGTCCAATTCACAAAACTAACAAAAAACCATGTGCTAGAAATGAGCTAGAATTGATTGAACCAACTTTAATGCACATTGGGGATTCTCTAAATTACACAAGGGTTCATGGATTGGTTTTTCAAGTTAAATTAGAAGTTTGAAAAAACATATTAGATGTAAAAAAATTCAGAATTCAAGGAAATATAGTAACATGAATGCTTCATCTCAAGAATCCTATGCATAATGTGTTGTGACATTTGAGATTTTGAAAATCAGTGAGACTGAAGTCTACTTCTAGGTTCCTAGGAACCCCAATATATGAAAAATAGATCCCTGATCTAAACAAGGTTTGAATCTAGATATTTATAGTAAGTTTAGCATAATTTGGAAGACAAAGTTTAACTAGGATCTCTCCGAGACTACTCAACTAGTCTTGATTCAAGGCTTTCCAAATGACCTCAAAGGATCTCAAGATTGAAAAAAATACATGTATGATGTTCATTAAGGTCCTAAATAAATTCATAAATAGAAATCATTCAAATTCACTGAGTATAATTTCAATTATTGAAAGATCATTGAAAATTAGACAATTTCCATGCAATTCTAGATATGCTCTTGGAGATAACTTTAGAGATTAAAAATTATTATTGGAATAATTTCAGGACTATTAAAAATGGTTCAAAATAAAAAAATTAACTTCATATGGGATTCCATAAGGATTCATCATTACATCATGCATTGACTGCTTCACATAATGATAGAGAATAGAAGAGAAAGAAGAAGAATAGGAAGATTTGAACTGTGGCTTGATCTATATCCTTCTTGGATTTTGAACTTGCTTGACGACTTTTCAAAAAATGAAATACAAATAAGTGAAAATGGATGAAATCCATCATCCTCTCAATAGAAAGGGAACATCTCCCAGCTTGGACTAGGGGCACATCGCCCAAGTCAGAGCAGCTCAATGCTCTCAAATGCAAACCACAAATCGTCAAAAGATATCAATGTGGCATGGACTCCTTATTTTATAACTAAATTGGATTCTTAGACAATATTCACTGAACCTATTATCATCCAATGCGCCCTCATTTCCCTAATTGGAAGTTGCTACTTTGTGTAGCTTTCCTTGCTTTCTTGGAATTCGAATTAGGAATGAGTTGGAGACTTCGTTGGCAAGTCGCTTTTTCATTTGGACCCACTTGCCTCATCAATTTCACCCTCACTAAATAATTTTGGCTCCCATATATTTTACTAATTTTAGTTGATTCTTTCTTGTTGTTACTAATCCTTGTTGGGCCTTATTAGGAAAAAATTTCCTTCTTTGATTGGCAACTGCTTTTCCCGCTTTTTTTTCTCTTTTTGGTTGCTTTTACTGATTTTAGAAGTTTCATTTCTTGATTTCTTGAAGGAAACAAATCATAAGGATCCCAATCATAATCCTATACATCCTCCTTGACTAAATTAATTTAATATTGCATTAATAATTAATATTTGGTCTCATACATTACTATTTCATGATTTAGGCCACTAACATCAATAAATTTCCAAAAACCTTTTGGTGATATTTACTTATTTTCACCAAGGGATAAATTTAAATATTTGGGTACATTAAAGTCCTCCCCAACCAATATTGCTTGTTGTCAAGAAATTTAAACCTGAGTGATAATACTTGCTCTTCATACCAACTGCTACTCATTTTTTCTGCCTCTTCCTAGGTGATACTGTAACCACTCCATCATCTCCAAAAATAATTACTATATTAAAAATTAATACATGCGAAGGACAAAACTAACTCTCACCTCAACATTCCAGTTCCATGTAAATTTGAATGTAGAACCACCATACTTTTGTTGCACCACTCTAATTATAATTATCCCTTCAAGAAACAACTTTGTTCTCCCATGCATTTGTATAATAAACAAGCTGAAACAACCAAGTCCTAGAATGATACCAGGGTCCCCAATGAACCTAAGAAATGCAGAGTGTCTAATACATCCACACCAAACAATACCAGGATTCCATGGTTTGTGTTGCATATCCTCATACATCACTAACATCTGAAACAATCTGTCATTCTGATGAATTCAAAGATCCCATAAGAAAACTAAAAGTTTACCACTTCCAATGCCTCTGAAAACCTTTTCTATTAGATTGAACAAAGTTTGGATCTCTGTTTGTGCCATCTGATTTCTTGCATGCACTGTAGTCTTCAACATGTCATGATTGTAAACTAAAAATCTCTTACATGGTGATTCGAAATATTCCATGTAGTTACACACCCAATCCATGGATGCATGGAGAATGGAGATATCTATTGGCTACAAAATATGTGTTTGCTACTTCTCACTTGTCAAAACAATGTCGAGACCAACAAAGATTTCATTGCAAAAACTGTTGTTTGTACAACAATAGGAGTCATTCTCTGAGACTTGTGTTGTATCAAGTTAGGGACTTGTGTGGTATCAAGTCAGGACATTGTGTTGTATCAATTCCTCTCTATGTCCTCATGTATTGAGGTGGGATGCATGTATTGTGACCTTGTGTTGTATCAAGATTGGAATATTGTGTTGTATCAATATTGGAGTCTTCTGTTGTATCAATATTGTGGACTTGTGTTGGATCAAGTCTAGACTTGTGTTGTATCAAGTCAATGATTCTCATAGACGGTACCCTATGAGTCTGGATCTCCAATTGAGGAGATGATATTTTGTTGTATCAAGATTGAATTATTATGTTTTTATCAAGGCTATGGAACTCCATTTGTTGAGGTGGTTATATTATGTGATATATTGCTATTCATGGTCACTGAGTGCTATAGGTATCCTTTAGGGCTTAACTACCCCTAGAGTGAATTACTTTAACATATGACTATATGGAACAAAGCAATATATATGATCATTAGTATGTATGGAATAATTATTTTGACTATGATATGATAAGATGGATAAATAATACACATATGGACCATGAATTAATTATTTAATGATATTGGGATAAAGCATAAAGAAAGAGAATTCGAATTTCCCATGCAAATGTCTGAGTGACCTCAAGTTATAAAGCTTCGGTAAAATATGAATTCCTCAATCAGTGCCTCAGTCAAAGCATTAGTTGAACTATTAATCAATGTAATCAGTTAAGTAAAGAAAGGCTCAATGTTCATCAATCAACATGCATAGACTAACTAAATAGTTCCATGCAAAAGTTAATAATAGAAATTGTGCATGGATGGAACTAAGAGTGAAGCACTGATGACACTTAAGTTATCATGTTAACTAAGTGATAAAAAGTCAATTAAATATTGAGTTCAAGTAAGTTAACATTCAGTTCAAGTCAGTTAACATTCAGTTCAAGTAAACTTAACATTCATTTCAAGTAAGTTAACATCCAATTCAAGTTAGTTAACATTTAGTAAAAGTCAGTTAACTTTCAGTTCAAGGAAGTGAACATTCACTTAAATCTAATTGAGGAAAGAAATGATGCTAATGTTTGCATGGAGGGATTTCTAGTTAGATTCTCCTTCTAAATGAGTTCCATGGTGCTCTCAGTGTGTTTATTAAACCTCATATGCGCTACCTTCTACATGTTATGGTTTATGGCTTGTTATTAATATGCTAGGCATATGGAAAGTTCAAAACACAGTTACATATAGTTTTTTCTGTAGGGTTACATTGGATCACTCTTTCTACTGATGTGGTGATATATCTTATCAAACAATCTGCTTATGTGTTGTAAACCATTCTCTGCAAATATATCTATCATACTCAAAGAATTGATGGTTTTTTCATTCTCTGTGTTTGGAGGGTTTTATCAGGGTATACCTTGTCTCTCTTGGTTGATTGATTTATATGGCTGATTTATATGATTGATTTATGAAGATGATTTATGTGGTTGATATATTTATGAGATTCACATGTGGCTGATATATTCATATGTGCTGAAATTGATTGATAAAAGTTTTAAACTTCAAGCTTCTTCGATTTTTCTCAAACATCGACATGGTATCATATCATAGGGCATGAAGGAGATTAGTTTTGTGCATCAAACTAAATCCTACATAGATATTGAAGAGTTTAACAAAATATTTCATCCATGAAATTGATATTCGTTCCACTGGAAGACCATCTAGAGGGAAATTTCAACTTCAACACATGGAAGGAAATAGTATTGGACATATTGGAGGATAGCTATGCATCCATAATGATTTACGTGCCTTTTGTTGTAATCTCACAGATCACATAAGGTTACCAATAATACACATAAAAAATAATATAGACATACATATACAAGAGATAAGAACAGATGGTAGAATAGTAGATTATATTATAGAATCACATGAGGGTCCATACATACACAAAACTGAACCAACTTCTCAACTGGCTCAACAACCTAATATATATGATCTACAAAATGGTTATGAGTAACTACTTGTTGGTTTTCCCAACTAAAATGACCTTTGAGGCCGACCTAATCTCCGATTATTTGGATGCCTAATGTAGTTGGCTACTAGTCTAGTCGGCTTACCAACTAGCGCCTCCAACATATCCCCCAGGAACAAAATCATTCTTTGTCCCGAAGAAACAGGGGAGGTACTCAAAAATATGTTGTCTGAAATAGTTACTGCATTTTCTTTGTCCTCACGGGCTGTGTAAACAAATGGACGGTCATTTATGAACACAGACTTCTACAATAGCTTCTTCCTTGATGGCCAGTTGGTGTTGAAACTTTGTCCAAATGTGTAGAGAGTTTTGGATATTGATGGTCAAGGTTGTGAGGCTTGATAGAGTCAAAATATTCTCTTGAATGGAACATTCTGTGATGTTTTCCAAGTCAGGTCCCAACGATTGAGCCTTTTCATCTGCTGTATCTAATAATATTTTCATATGTGGGAAAATCTTGTCTAGTGTGCTGATGCTTGGGAGTGCTTGGTTTGTCCATTGATGCACTTTTTTTCTAGCTTCTCTAGCTTTACTATTTCTAATATGATCTGGTCCTGGATTGTACTTCTCACGGTGTCATCCAAACCTTGTTGCTTTTATAAGTTCTGGATGTGTTCGCTAGTCTATCGAGTCTGTTGGAATACCTGTCCATAATATGTGTACCAGCTCCGTAGGACTTCTTCCATGGTGATAGACTCTTCCAAGTGGTCCTTCAGTACCCCGTGTTCCTTGAAAAATGCTGTGTACTGCTACCTTAGTAGCACAAAAGTTTCTTCCTTTTTCTCATCTCTCTTAATCTGTAGCTGTGTCTGTAGGTTCGACATGACACTTTCAAACAATTGGTATTCTCTTTCCAATGGTTTGTTGATGTCGATCTTAGTTGTCCCTGGTATCATAGTTTTTGTTAAAGTCCTGTATTTAGTCAGGAATTCAACTTGTTCTATCTCCAGTTTGTCGATTTTCTCTTTCCTAGTTTGGTTTCTTCTTGATGCTTCCTTGGTAATTTCTTCCAATAGTTGGTCCAATTCTCCATCTTTTAATTTTTGTGTTTCGACTGAAGAAGTCGATCCCCACTGTTGAAGATGGATCACAGTTGGTCCTTATGGTGTCTGGTGGTGTTTCTTTCTTTTATTCTTGTGTTTGGGCTGGTCCAATATTGTCCCTATAGGGAATGCAGCTGCTTGATGTTGTTCTATTTGTTGTGTTACCTATTGCTCTTCAGTCGGTTGATTTTCATTCAGCATTTCTTTCGTTGGATGGACTTCTGTTGATTGCACTTCATTATTTGTGGGATTTTCAACTTGTGCTTCCTAGTTGAGGTTTGTGGTGGGGTGTATATCTGGTAGTGGTGAAGATGGCAGCTATGCCTCTGCTAGAGGCTCTAAAGTTGGTGGGGGAGAAGGGGTAGGCGATTGGTTGGGGGTAATAGGGGTGGTTAGCATCCCTTCTGTTGATACATGGTTTTCAAATTCTGGTGGTGAGTTGGATGGGTCATCAGATTCATTCGAGCCAAAGATATTTTTGATTGCTTTATTGATGGCTAAGGCAACACGTTGGTCATCGTCTTCTAAGTCTCTGACTGGCTCATTGCCTGGTGTGAAGGTAGGCGTGAAAGATGAAAATTGGGCTATGACAACTTGGGCTGTTTGATCAGGGTTTCATAAAAATGTTGACTAGATAATTCTGACTTCTTTTGGTTTTGGTATTGGTTGGTTGGGTTGGGTAAGGGTTCATCGGCTAGAGCTTGACTCAGTGAGTGTGTAGGTGGTGTTGATTTTTTGAGCTTTGAGGAACATGTTTGGTAGTCGATTGATGAATTTTTGGAGGTCGACGTCTTTATCTACTTTTTCTTTTAACGTCTTTGACATTACACTTTTGCACAAGTCGGTTGGTATGAGAGTCATTAACTTTGTTTCTTGAACTATTTTGGTGGGGGATGGAGGTGGGGGGGGTGGAAACTAGGTTGACAGCTTCGAATTCCTCAGGAATTGTAATTTTTACCTTTTTGGCTTTCGCCTGTCTTGCTTCCTAGTCAATGAAACACTTGAACTGCTCCTCGATAGATATTTTGTTTTTAGCATCATTCTCTATGATGTCGGCTGCATGAGCCAACAATTCGTTCTCGTCTTCTGAGTCGTCCTGCAGGATAAGATTGCGCTTACCTATCCCTTTTGCTAGACTATCGTATTGTTTTCTAGATTTGACAATCTCTTTGGCTATTTTTCGAAGGTTCTACTTTGAATAGTCATATTCTGGTTGATCTTCTTGTATTTCACCCTCCTCTCTTTGTTGGGTTAATACTAGCACTTGTTGTACTTGTGGAACTATCACCAGTTGAAGAGTGTTGATCTCTGTAGCTGGTATGTCCTCCAACACAAAGGTACTTATATACAGACATAGTTCATAGTCTTCTTATTTTTCCTTATCTGTCAAAGGTTCCTCAATAGGATGATCTATCTCTTTCGCCTTTGCTGGTATCGACCATTTGGTGTTCGACTGTCAGGATAACTCTTCAAATATCTCGTCTACCTTTGGGTAATAATCGAGAGGTTTTGATTTTTCTTTCTCCCCATGCATATACTAGACTGCAGTGTGGTCGAGCTCTAGTTGGATATGTGCTATCTTCGGTAGACTTTGTCGGATGTTCTAAGGCACCCTCCATTTGGTTGTTTGAACTTTTAAGTTCTGAAACCAATTTTCCAGTAGTACTTTACCTTATTCGAGCTCTAGTTGGGTTCCGACCATTGAGAATGGCTTGAAGTGCCGCATGTGAAATCTGAATGGTTCGAGGAACTACTTATGCCCATCTAGACATAAGTGGTACATGGCTATCTAGATGATTAGTGACGGGAACCTGATTATTCTACCCGAATATTGACATTTTTCACAAATGGACTTGATCATGTCGCCGACATACTGATCCCAACAGATTTTTTTTGTTTGTTTTCGCTATTTCATCAACTGCCTCCATCATTTCAAGTTTCAAGTCGCATCCACGACCTGAGATTGTTAGACCAATGGAGATAATTTTTGCCACTATCTTGGGTGTACTGGTGGTAATTTGTCCGACTATTAGGCCTTTGGAGTTTTTACTTGATGGTGTTCCTCTCAATATTTCCACCAAGCCTTCCTTGATTCCCATGGGGACAGGGTCACCTCTGTTGGAGAGTCCAGGTAACTTGTAGATTGTTTTAGCGGATATCTCCACTAGTTGGTCGAAGTAAAATTTTTGCTTATGGTACCAGCTAATGATGAATTTGACAATGGTTTCTTTTGTGCATCCAAATATTTTGATGAGAGGGGCGTTCATGTAATTCAGAATGGTACTTTGATTGATTTTCTCCCCTTCCGATGTTCTTTTTGATTTTACATATGCCCACTCCTTAATTTCTGCCCAGTATTTTTCCCATGAATTTTCTTGGACTTTTGAATTCTTGATATTTCGTAATCTCTTTACTAGTGGACTCTCAACTGATTCTAGATCTTGTGTTTTAGCTAAAGCGGCTCTGGTTCTCTTTGGTGCCATCTTGTTGGTTTCTTGTTTTTCTTTTTTCATAGGGTTTTTGCTCTCAAAGTTTTGAATGATCTGTCGCTCTGCTTTTTCGAAACATGGTAAGAAATATTCATCGGACGTAGTATTTATAGGTGGAGTGGATGGTGATATTTTCAATTGATGTATTAATGGTGGAAGTGATGGTCCAGGACGGTTTATTGAAAGCTCTTTTAATGCTTTCTGGTTTTGGTGCTCGTTCTAGCTGTAATCATGATGGCTTGATTTGAATTTTCGTTCCTTTGGTCGATGTCAATTGTGAGGGTGGTCGTTGATATGTTGATGGTGGAATTGTCGATTGTCGAACTATGGTCTACTACATCTTCTGAAGTTTCCTGTCATTTTTGTCTTGGAGGAATCGATCTCTTTTTGNTATATATATATATATATATATATATAGATATATATATTCACATGTTTTATTTTTGGTATTGTTTTAGTCGGGCACCATTTACCAGCTTCCGAAATACTGTGCCCTGTAATGTTATCAGTTTAACTAATCCATTGGAATTGATTTCTTCGACAATGTAAGGTCCCATACATTATGTGTGTAACTTTTTAAGTTTTCCTTTCACCTAACTGTTGTATAGCAATTCAAGGTCTCCAACCGACAATTTCTTATTTTTGATGTTTTGGTCGTGTTAAGCCTTCTGTTGTTGCTTCTGAATTTCTTGGTGTTGTATAGCAAACAGTCAGTGTTCTTATAGTTTGGCTAATTGAATTAGTCGATCCTTTCTTGCTTCTTCAACAATTATATTTAATATGTCGGCTATCACTGGTGTCTGCTGTCAAAAATGTAAAGGAACAACTACTTCTTGGCCATAGACTTGTCAAAAGGGTGTTTGGTCAGTCGAACATTTATATGTTGTTCTGTACACCCATAATACTGTAGGTATTTTATCATCCCATTCATCTTTGTCGATATTGAATACTTTTTTTATACCCTTTGTCAGTGTTTTATTAAATGCTTATATCGCCTCATTCGACTGAGGGTGATAGGCTGTGCTTCGTCGATGGTCAATTTTGAACTATTCTATCAATGCTGTGATTTTTTTATTGATGAAGTTTGAGTCTTGGTCACTGATTAAGGTTATAGGATAGCCAAACCTAGTGAAAATGTTGTAATACATGAATTTAGCAGCTACCTCACTAGAACAGGTGTCGACAGGTTCTGCTTCTTCCCATTTAGTGACATATTCAAGTGATGTTATGATATACCTTGCACCTGTCCTTTTTGCTAGGAATAGAAATGGACCTATAAATTAAAAAGCCCAGATTTTGAATGTGAGGCTTGGGTTTACTGATATTAAAGGCATTTCTATACTAGGTATAAGTTGACCTAGACGTTAGTAGCAATCACATTTGCTCACAAACTTTTTACAATCTTTGTGTAGTGTCAGCCACCATAGTCCTAATTATTGGATTTTCTTTGCAGTTGTATCCGATTGAAAGTGTCCTCCCACCGGCCCATAATGTGCTTCATGCATAATATTTTCTTGTTCATGTTCTAAAAGACATCAATGGAGTACTTCATCCAAGCCTATTTTGTATAGGAATTCATTTATTAAGGTGTATGAGGCTACTTTCATGGCTAAAATTTGTTTTTTCTTAGTGTTCATGCCTTCTGGTGCTTGACCATTCTCTAGAAATTGTGTTATTTCCTCTAATTTTGTAGGAAAAAATTCTATTCGGAATAGATGTGCATCTGGAAGGTCATCTTCGACTCCTGTTGGTTCCTCCCCTGTGTCAATTCTCGACAAGTGGTCGGGCCTGACATTTAGCTTTCCTGGTTGAGCGATGACTTCGAAGTCAAATTATTGAAATAGCAATAGCCAATGACAGATTCTCTTGTGGTGCAAAGGTTTATTGACAAGGTATTTCAATACTTGATGATTTGTATAGAATATGAAGGGGTTAGCTAGTAGGTAGTGTCGATACTTTTGAAGAGAAAAGACCATCCCTAATGCCTCCCTTTCTGTCATGGAGTAGTTGCGTTCAGCTTTGTTTAATTTTATACTAATGTATATGATTAGGTAATCCTTGCCATCTTCACCAGGTTGTGTCAATATTACTCCTATTGCTAAGCCTCAGGTGTCAATGAGCACATGAAATTTGATCGACCAGTTCGGGAATCGAAGAATGGGTGCTTCGACTAGTTTTCTTTTTAATGTGTCGAAGGATGTATCACATTCTTCTATCAAGTTAAACTCTCGATTTTCTCTTAACAATTCTTCCAAACGGTATGTCATATCAAATTAGTGACGAATGAATTTTCTATAGTAACCTATATGTCCTAATAGTACTCTGACCTGTTTGGGTTCACTTTGATACCTTCCTTGCACATAATATGCCCTAATAGGATTCCTATAGGGGTTAGAATATGCATTTCTTTATATTGAAAGATAATTGAATCTATCGACAACGTACCAGCATAATTCTTAACCATTTATAGTGGTATTTCATCATAGAATAGATCATTCAATCGTTGAAGTATACTACCATTTTTTTGTAGATGTATTCTTGAAATGTCTTGAAAACTATTCTTGAAAAACCTGCAGGTGCATTTTTGAGATCAAATGGCATGACTCTGTAGGAAAATGAACCAAATTCACATACGAAGGTTGTCTTTTTCTGATCTTCTTTGGCTATTTGCACTTAGTTATACCCTGAGAATCCATCTGTAAATCAATAGCATTCATGTCCTAGGACTTTGTTTAGGATTACATCAGCGTATGGAGTCGGGAATGGATCTATTAAGGTAAACTTGTTTAATTCATGGAAATCGACACCGATTCATAGTTTTGTCGGGTCATGCTTTTTCAGTTGGATGACCATTGGGTTTTCCCATTTTGACTGGTCAATGGGGTAAATTATTTCGTATGTAAACATATTGTTGATCTCCTTTTTGACTATTTCCTTATATTTATGTGCCAACTTGTAAGGTTTTTTCTTGATAGGTCTAGTGTCCGGCTTGATGCCGATCTTCATCTCATCCATTTCTGCTACTAAACCTTTTAGATATTTGTAATCTTGAGCAAATATGTCTTGGAATTCCTTTAATAAGTTGACAATTTCTGTAGTTTGTTCTTCACTCCAATAGTCACCTATTCTTGCCATTTTCGGTCTGTTATCATTTGATATGTCGATTTATTTTATTTTTACTTTCGCGTCCATCCATTCTAGCACTTTGTTTTAATTGATTTGTTGGCTACCTTCTTTGAACTATGAAAATGTTGCTGGAAAGTCTGTTGTTGTCATTTTGTCTGTATCTTATTTGTTAGTCGTCTCGATTTTAAGCATTGTTCGAATTGGTTTTATTGTTTCTGGGTGATGATATTTCCACCGAAATCTTTTTCCTTCTGTATGTTCATTTTCCATTTGTAGTCTTGTTGACTGTGTTATCGTGTTGGATCAAATGTTGTTACATGATATTTTTGGTCGATCATGATTTTTTACCGAACTATCATTCCTAGTCGGTTGTATAAATGCTTCTATCTATTTTGCAGCTTCGACTAGTTTTTCGTTTTGCGGTATAAAGCTAAAGTCCTTAATGAAGTTTTCTCCAAGTTCATTCCAGATGAATGTTTCACCTCATGCTTCTTCCATTTTATACCACTTATTTGTTAAGTTGGATAGCGTCGAGGGAAATAGGTGTGGCCATGTATGCCAGTCTTTGTAATTGAGTCTTCTCCATTCTCTTTCACATGTTCTTATGTGTTCGTCTGGGTTTTTCCCTTGGATGAAGACAGGTATTTGTGCATGTTTAGTTAGCTTCCTTCATCTAAATATTTCTATGAAGTAAGTCGAAGCTATTGTCCATGTCTATAGTCTCGACTGATGTGTGTCCCAACATCGAGCATCTTGTCCTGTAAAAGTTTCTATGAGGATTTGTAGTCGACCATGTTCTCCAACATTTTTAGAGACTTGTTCTACATGAAGAAACAGGGATTCTCTTTCTTTATACCGAGGGTTTTGTCTAGTACTTGTATTTGTTGGTGTTAGAGTAGGGTATTTCCTAATTTTCCTTTCAAATATTTTTGGGATGATGGATACTGAGAAGCATTGTCGTGTTGGTTTTTTCTGTATTGCTTGAATAGTCCAACAATCCCTTGCTTGAGTCTCGTAGTTTTTGACTTCCAAATCATATAATTCTGCGTCCAAATTATATCCCACTGAATCTTGGTTGCCTAGATGAAGTTCACCATAAATATTGGGTTCAATATAGTCTTCATTATTGTGTATTTGGTATAGTTGTCGAATGTCGACTTCTTCATCAATAGGTTCGGTCCAAGGTTCGCCTTGGGAAGGATGAATGGGGACAACAACTTTCTATCCATTCCCTTTTAAATTTATTCTTTCCTTGTCTAAAGATATTGATGCTTTCATTTTTCTTGCCCATGGTCGACCTACCAAGGCTGGGAAGGAGTTGGATCCTTCCTTAGGGTCGATAATTTTGAAGTCAATCTTAGTTGATATGCCTTTTATTGTTGTATTGACATTTCTACAAACCGCAAGGGTTCGATCAGTCCTTGGTAGGATAATTTTAGGTATATGCATGATTCATTTAGTCGAGGTCCTCCCAACTATTCCCATGTATCTCGTGTCATAATATTTACTTGTGAACCGAATTCGAGAATGACTTGTCAAACATGATATCCTTCAATTTCAATATCGACAAGTGGGTCAATGATCCGTAGGACCTCAAATTTAGTGCATTAAAAGTTTGTTGTAAAAGAATGTGTGCAACAGGTTAATTAATGGACAGTAGCAGCAAAATTTAAATGCTCAGAACAGGAACGAAAAAACACAACACTGATAGACAGATATAAGGAAGAAAACACAGAAACAGAGTCACAAACATAAGTTGATAACGGAGTTCACCCCCTCCATTGGGCTACGTCTCTGGGTCCCTCTCCAATGGGTACCGATCCAATTAATGGATTTAAAAACATGGTACAAAATGGTTCTGGAACAACTTCAGCAACTGCAGAAATAGAATGCTGGACAGGAAGTCTTCAAGACTCCTCTCTGGAAATTACAATCGGGTCTTCAAAAGGATAAGAATACCACATGTAACAGAGAATGGTAGACTAACAACATCTGCAATAATTTTATAGCTAATTTTCTTTCAATCTTCTCATAACCGAGAAAACCTTCTGTGCTCTCAATGAACTGCCATCCCCCTTTTGGTTGCCAGCTTCCTCTATTTAAGCCTCATTCTTGCCGTTAAAAATGAGCTGAAGTGTCAAGGAGAATGCAACTGTTCACATCCCCTGCCAAATGCCAACTCGTTATCATAGCGGCTGTTCATATGTATTTCATGTTATCACCACTGTGGCATAATTGCCAAGAAATCTTCGCCAACTGTTACAAATAAGTTGTTCATGATGAAATCCTGCCGCAACAAAATTGTGCACAGACTGCCAATCATTTGGAAACGTCACTGCGCCATGCATATTGCAGTGTTTGAGTTGGAAGTTTTTGTTATCTGGGCTTCACCGTTGCAGAAGAAGATAAGAAATGGGCTCTGACGGTCTCAATCGGCCGTTGACTGGTTTTCAAGTCGAAGGCTTTAGGTATTTTGGTTTCCGCCGTTGCGGACTGTCAGTTAATAAAGTCCCGATTTGACTTCTCAACCCGTAAATCTTGGGCCTCTGCCGTTGTGGCTACCAAATTGTTCCAACTTTCGATCTGTTTGAACCTCCGTTAAGCCCCGTCGTTGCGAAAGAGTAAATGCTTTCGACCTCCGATGTTGCGGAAGAGAAAGGCTCCGAGCCCCACCGTTGCGAAAGAGGAAATGCTTCCGACCTTTGATGTTGTAGAAGAGGAAAGGCTCCCAATCCCCGCTGTTGCGGAAGAGGAAATGTTTCTGACCTCCGATGTCACGGAAGGAGATCTCTTTTGACCTCCGATGTCACAGAAGGAGATCTCTTCCGACCTCCGATCTGCGTGGCTTCTTTGAACCATCGTACCATATTGGATCTTAAAAGAGGAATAATCCGCCGAATCAATCCCCCCCATTGGAAAGATTTTGGAACACCAAAAGCCTGAATTATTCTGCAAGTAAGTGAGGGTAAAGTTCCCTCACTTTCCCAATCTCCATCCATCTTGCTTTGCTAGGATGCATTCCTTTCATCCCCACTCGAAGGTACTCAGCATTCCCCCTTCGTGAAGTTCTTACATTTTGGTCAAGAATAACATCATCCTGCAACTCTCTCATATATTCAGGTGCCAGATCATCTATGGAAGGAATTTGTATGTTAATTTCCTCATCCATGATCATAGGAGGCTCATACAATTTAACATTCTCAACATTGATAACTGAATAAATTTGCATGTATGGAGGTAAATTCAAGCGAAAGGTATTAGTACCAATCTTTTCCAAGATCTCAAAAGGACCATACCTGATAGGCTTAAGCTTTTTACCTTCACCTTTCATCTTTTCTTTGGTGATATGTAACCAAAATCTGTCACCTACCTGAAATTGATGATCAATTCGATGCTTATCATGCCTGGCCTTGTACTTTTCCTGGCTCTTCTCCAACTGTTCTTGAACTGCCTGCTGCACTGCTTGGATTCTCTGAATGAACTTTAAAGCTTTATCTGTATCATGATGTCCATCCACTGCATCTTTGCCAAAAGAGAAGTCCATCGGTGTTTTCGGCAGATAACCAAAACAAGTTTCAAAAGGAGATCTTTTCATGGAAGAATGAACAGCATGATTGTAAGCATGCTGTATATACTGCAACTACTCATCCCAAAGTTTAGGATGCTTACTACAATATCCTCTGAGCAGCTGAACCACTATTCTGTTCACTACCTCTGTTTGCCCATCAGTCTGTGGATGAAAATCTGTACTTTTCTTTAGTTTGGTATCCATAAGCTCCCATAAAGTTGACCAAAATTCTCCCAAGAACCGGGAATCTTGATCTGATATAATAGACATGGGCAGCCCAAAATGTACCCAAACATTTTGAAAGAATAAAAGAGTTGTTTGTTCAGCAGTGATTTGCTTGTTACATGGCATCAAGATACACATTTTGCTGAATCTATCCACAACAACATATAGGTAATCATGCCCTTTTTGGGACATAGGTAGCCCCCTAAAAAGTCCATAGAAATACTTTCCCAAGGACGAGAAGAAACTGGAAGAGGAGTGTACAAACCCAATTTCCTATTGCTAGGCTTACTTGTTGCACACATAACACAACCCCTTATATATTTAGCTAGAGTTTCTTGCATTTGAGGCCAATAACAGTGATTCTGCAATACAGACAACATTTTAGTTACACCAAAATGTCCTGCAATCAATGAACTATGTGCCTCTCAGATCACATACACTCTTTCTTTCTCTGGAATACAGAGTTTACCGAGATGATACAAGAGCTGTTCATTCACAAAATAGTTCTCTTCCTGTTTACCATGTATTAGTGATGCATATACTTTCTTAAAATCTTTATCTTCTGCATACTGTTCAATATAACTTTCATGTGTTAATGAACTGTTCTGAAGAATGATTGAAGCATTTGTAGGTGGCCTTGATAACATGTCTGCTACTTTATTATGAATTCCCCTTTTGTACTTAATTAAGAGATGAAACTGTTGTAAGAACCCCATCCATCTTAAATGCCTACTTTGTCATATTTTAGTTTGAGATTGTAAATATTGAAGTGGCTGATGATCAGTATGTATGACTGTCTCTTTTCCCATGATATAATGTTTCCACTTCTTCACACTCTGTACTAAAGCATACAATTCTTTGTCATAGGTCGGATAGTTACTTACCATAGTAGAGAATGTTTCTGAATGGTAATAGTTTGGCTTCCTTCCTTGCATCAAAACTGCACCCATGGCAAACCCGTTGGCATCGGTTTCGATCTCAAATGGCTACTGCAAATATGGCAATGTCAGAACTGGTGTTGTGCTAATCTTTTCCTTCAAAGTGTCGAAGGCTCTCTGATGCTTGCCTCCCCACTGGAAAATTTCTTTAATGCTTGTCAATGCATGTAATGGAGCAGCAATAAAAGAAAACCCAGAAATGAATTTCCTCCAATACTGAACCGCACCCAGAAAATTTCTAATTTCAGTAACGGTGTTAGGCCGTGGCTAGTTTACAATGACAGCAACCTTGGCTGGGTCTACTCGCAGGTGGCCTCCACCAATGATATGGCCTAGATATACTAAAGAAGTTTTAGCAAATTCACATTTAGACATTTTTACATAAAGCTTTTCCTTTCTCAGTACATCTAATTTTTTTTTCACATGTACAACATGCTCTTCCCAGGTGTTGCTAAACACAAGGATATCATCTAGATACACAATTACAAAATCATCAATGAATGAACGAAAGACATCATTCATGACCCGCATAAAAGTAGCAAGTGCGTTACACAGCCCAAAAGGCATCACAAGCCATTCATACAAACCTTGTTTCGTCTTAAAAGATGTTTTCCAAGCATCATGCTCAGCAACACGGATTTGATGATACCCACTACGCAGATCCAATTTTGTAAAATAAGTTGCATGTTTCAACTGATCAAGAAAATCATCAATACGAGGAAGAGGATGCCTGTTTTTAATGGTGATTTTGTTAAGGGCCCTATAGTCAATGCACATCCTCCAAGACCCATCCTTCTTTGGAACCAAGACTATAGGAGAGCCACAAGGAGAAGTGCTGGGCTAGATGACCCCCTTCTCAATCAGCTCCTGAACCTGCTTCTTGATCTCCTCATTCTGCATTACAGACATCCGATACATGGCTATGTTCGGGAGTGGCACATCCTGCTGCAAATGTATCTCATGTTGAATCTCTCTCTTCGGTGGTAACCCCTTCGGATCTTGAAACAAATCATCATACTCAGAAATGATGTCAATTAGTTCAGATTCATGCTTAGGGTCACATTCTTCAAAATATTTAGAGACTTCATCATTTTTCATCTTAACCATCATCAACACAAAGTTATTACTAGCATTTACCAACCTCTTCATTTGTCCTGCAGAGACTATTGCTAGATTGGTTTTCATCTTATGTGCTCGTACAATATATTCCATACCTTCTTTAAAAAGATGATACTTATTCTTCTCTCTATAAAAGACTGCTTTCCGGTCATACAAATATGGACTCCCAAGTACAATTCCACAAATGTCAAGTGGTACTACATCTAATTCTACCTCATCCCTAAAAATTTTAGTAATTGCAAATTTTAATACACATTTCCTTGTAACTTGCAATCGTGTATCATTAGTGACCCAACCTAGAGGATAGGGCTTTTCATGAGGCACAGTAACTAAATGTAATTTCTTAACCACTTCTTCTGATATCAGATTTACTTGTGAACCACTATCAAACAATGTATCAATCTTTGTGTGATTTGCAATGACACGAACATGAAACAGTGCACTTCTATATTTATGATTTTTCATAGAAGTAGATGGCAGACTTGTACTTGCACTAGAACTTGATTGTGTATCAATGGGAAGTGAGATACTTTTATCCTTACCTTGGATTCCGACAGCTGTAACCTTTGTTTCATTGCCTGAGTTGGATCCCAAGTCTTGAATAACGGCTGTAGTATTTTTTTCTTTTCCTTTGTCTTTGTTTCCTCCGTACTTCTTTAGCCTTAATTCCGGATGAAGTTTCCAACACTTAGAGACATCATGTCCCTTCTAACAATGTGAACATGTAGGCTTTTCACCTTCTTTCTTAACAGTAGCCATCTTCTTTTTCCCCTTATATTTCCCTTTCGATTTGTTGTCAGATTTAAATGACTTCTTGACAAAAGTATCATTAGCATGCTTACCCCTGGCTTCTAAATGGGTAGCTTGAACACATACATTGTCTAAATTACTGGGATTAAACATCAACAAAGTATGCTTCAAATAAGAATGCATGCCACCAATGTACTTAAGAAGAGTTTCCTGTGTATCTAATGAAACATTCAATGCAATATCCCTCTTTCTGAATTCATGAGTATAATCTTGAATGCTTTGTCCTTTAGATTGTCTAAACATTTGCCAATTCATGGTTAATTGCTGCATGTGACCTAAAGGATAAAATTGCTTCCTCAATACTTCAATGAATTCATTCCAAACTGAAATAATTTTACCATTTTTTCGAATATCTTGCTGAATCTTGCTCTCCCACCAAGTAAGAGCCATTCCACTCATTCTCAAAGTGGCCAGTTGAATCCTGGAAGGGTCATCATTAATGCCCTGCACCCTGCAATATACTTCAAGCTGCTTGATCCAATTGTCTAATTTTTCAGCATCTACATCTCCATTATAAATAGGTAATTCAAATTTTACATCCAATTTGAAATAAGGCACATTGGGACTTGCATTATGAGAAGTATGAGAAGAAGAAAAAGTCTGTTTAGTATCAGGAGGATCACCATCACCTCCTACTCCTTTACCCTTTTCTTTCGGCTTCACTTTTGCATCTCTGGATGAAGATCCTTCTTCTTTCTTCTTCCTTTCTGCTCGCTCTTTGAGTAGAAGTTCCATCATGGCTTTCATGCTCATAAAAGCCTCTAGAAACTCATTTTTAGACATAACAGGTTTTTCCTGTTCGCTATTTCCTTCTTCTTCCCTTCATGGAGAAGACATGGTTCTTGAGAATGTTCTCCTGGAGCCAATCTCAGGATCTCCTTCAACTAATTCTCCTTCACCAAGCTTTAACCTGGACCTGGTAAGCATTCACAAACTTGCACAATAGTCAACCAGCTCTGATACCAAATATGATCCGTAGGACCTCAACTTTAGTGCATTAAAATTTTGTTGTAAAAGAATGCGTGCGACAGGTTAATTAATGGACAGTAGCAGCAGAATTTAAATGCTCAGAACATGAACGAAAAAAAACAACAATGATAGAAAGATACAAGGAAGAAAACACAGAAACAGAGTCACAAACAGAAGTTGATAACAGAGTTCACCCCCTCCATTGGGCTACGTCTCTGGGTCCCTCTCCAATGGGTACCGATCCAATTAATGGCTTTAAAAAAATGGTACAAAATGGTTCTGGAACAACTTCAGCAACTGCAGAAACATAATGCTGGACATGAAGTCTTCAAGACTCCTCTCTGGAAATTACAATCGGGTCTTCAAAAGGCAAAGAAGCCCACATGTAATAGAGAATGGTCGACTAACAGCATCTGCAATAATTTTACAGCTAATTTTCTTTCAAGCTTCTCATAATTGAGAAAACCTTCTGCGCTCTCAATGAACTGCCATCCCCCTTCTGGTTGCCAGCTTCCTCTATTTAAGCCTCATTCTTGCCGTTACAAATGAGCTGAAGCGTCAAGGAGAATGCGACTGTTCACATCCCATACCAAATGCGAACTCGTTATCATAGCGGCTGTTCATATGTCTTTCACATTATCACCACTATGGCATAACTGCCACGAAAGCTTCACCAACTGTTAGAAATAAGTTGTTCATGATGAAATCCTGCCGTAACAAAACTGTGCATAGACTGCCAATCATTTGGAAATGTCACTGCGCCATGCGTATTGCAGTGTTTGAGTCAGAAATTTTTGTTATCCGGGCTTCGCCATTGCGGAAGAAGATAAGCAATGGGCTCTGATGGTCTCAATCGGCTGTCGGCTGGTTTTTGAGTTGGAGGCTTTAGGTATTTTGGTTTCTGTCGTTGCGAACTGTCAGTTAATAAAGTCTCTCGATTTGACTTCTCAACCCGTAAATATTGGGCCTCCACCGTTGCGGTTGCCAAATCATTCCAACTTCTGATCTGTCTGAACGTCCATTAAGCCCCGTTGTTGTGGAAGAGGAAATTCTTCCGACCTCCGATGTTGCGGAAGAGAAAAGGTTTTGAGCCCCGCCGTTGCAGAAGAGGAAACGCTTCCGACCTCCGATGTCGCGGAAGGAGATCTCTTCCGACCTCTGATGTCGTGGAAGGAGATCTCTTCCGACCTCTGATTTGCGCGGCTTCTTTGAACCATCATACCATATTGGATCTTAAAAGAGGAATAATCTGTCGGATCAGTCAACATCAATCTTGTCTTTTTTATTCAGAATGCATATATTTTTGGTTTGTTTATTTGTATTATTTTTGTGCCTCATATTATATAATAAGCCAATGAATTGAGACACCGATTTATCTGTACTAAACTGAATATTTCTTTAAGTGTGTTTTTTTCGACTGTCATCGATTGCTTCCTGTCTAGAAAATTCCTGAAACATGTTTGATGCATCGTTATATAATTGTTTTTTCTTTGTCGGGTTAGGATAATCATTTTTTTTAAAAATTTTTCTTATACGTGGATTATCATTTCCAATTTTTGTCCCTTGTTGAGTTACTATATGTAGGTTCTTTGTATGCATTACATCATGTTTTTGAACACATGACAAGACATTAACGTTTTTATTTTTATTAATCTTGTCAAGTATGGTGGGACAATCCTCAAGTGAGTGATCGCCCACACCATAGCTAGTACAAAATTAAGATCAGTTCTATCCTTGTATGGACAGTTTGCGTAGTGGTGTCCTTCTTTATAACATGTAAAGCACTGGGTGGTTCATCGTGGTCGATTGTCATGATTTCCAAAAAATCATCCTCGGCCTCCAAATCCTCCACAATGATTGTCGAATTGGCGCTCGTATCAACGGCCTTCATATATTTGATTATTCGGCTTGTTTTGTTCATTACTCCTTGGAATGTTATCATTATTCTGCGCAACTACACTCGTTTGGTAGAATGCTTGATAGTTTTGTTGATTCTTCAGGTTCAAGTGACAGTCGGTCGTTGTGTGACTCTTTACCTCACAGATTGTGCACCAAGATGCTTTTCCATTCTTCATGTTGTATGGGAAATATTTCGTTGTATGCTCTCCATGTTCTTGGAAAATGTCGTAGAAGCATTTTGTTTGAACAAAACAAACGTCTTGTCGACTTATGTCTTGTCGATAATTATCTTTAGTGTGTCCGGCCGTGGAGCACTTTGTGCCCCAGACATCCTGATTTTTGAGGTTCAGCTCTTTCAAATATTTTTTGCATGATTTCCAACTGTTCTTCTAGCCTAGTATCGATGGGATATGCTGGGAAATCCTCATCCATGTCTACCTATAAAGCTTTAGTCAATGCCTCTTCATATGTTTTAAATGTCTCCAAGATTATATGCCACCAAATTTTCTGTAACAGGCCTGCAAGAAACCATTGAATTAATAATTGTTCATCAATTACATAGTCTAGTTGGCTCAATAGGTCCTTCCATCTTTTATCATAGTCCTAGACGATCTTTGTTGGTTTCTGAGATGTTGTCTTCAGTTTTTTTGCTGCCAAATGCTTTGCATCTAGTGTTTTAAAGAAAGATAATAATTGTGCCTTAATGTTTTCTTTGGATGCTTGTGGTGTTCTCTCAATATAAGTCATATACCAAGTTAATGCTATTTTTTGTAAAGCACTGGTGAACTGTGCCATCTATTGTTCTTCACTTGTAAATTGACTGGCCTCCCTTGTTGACTCACAGACGAACCAGTTCCATCTGGGATATTCGTCAGCCTCATAGAGGGGGATATGTGCTGAGTCATGACCCATTTTGATGTCGACGTCTCCTCTGGGAGGTGGCAGTGTTGGGGGTGGTGGTGGTGGGGGTAGTGGGATAATCTACGTATCTCTTTGTTCACAGTTGTTGTCGGAAGAACTTTCATTCCCGTTGGTAATTTTGTTTGTTGTTTCTTCTCCCACAAGTATTTGGTTTGGGTCAACTTCTTCCATCAATGTCCAACTACACTGGTGTGCTTGCAAGTCCAATCGTTATGTTTCTTGTAAAGCTGTGTTTAGCAGGGGGGGTGATCCTTCATGTGTCAGGTAGAGCAAGTGGATACTTTGGTTAGATGGGTATGCCTAAAGTGTTACCCAATTTCCTTCCTCTGGTCAATGGATTACTAGATGATTATCATCATTTACTTCGTTGTCTAGTCGGATCCATATACAGAACTCACTAGATCTTAGTCTTAGGTCCTCCTCGACAATGGATTGCATTCAGGTACTCGAGTTTATTGGAGACACAGGTCTTATCTCCTAGGGTATTTCTAGTTGGAGAGCTTCTTGCTGGTCTATCCACAAATCTTCTTCCACGGGTGATACTTATTTTCTTAGGAAGTACTCCCACTCCCTTTTGGCAATGATTTTTTCCCACTTCTTCTGTTTCTCCCCCCAGTTAGAATTTGGTGGTGGTTTGCTTAGTGATGGACGAGGTTCAACGATATGGCCCACTCCCTTCTCGATCAGGAATTCAAAGAAAAGGGTCAATAAAGAGCAAAGAAACTGCTCAGTGAAGTCCGTATAAAACCTTCTCTCAATAATTTCAACCGAGACTCTTTCCTCCATGGCTTTTTCTTCACAGAATTCGTCTATGATCTTTTCAAACCACTTTGAAAGGTTTGTTTGTCTGCCTCGAATCAGTTTCTCCAATAAATTTTGGTCTTTAGTTGCTTCCAGCTTTTTCATCTAGAAATTTTTTCAACAACTAAGGCATCAAATCTACAAACTTTTCATGTGTTTCGGTGAAGAATTTATCCTTCGTCTGAGCAATAGTCAGCCTATTTCTTCTTGCGTAATTTTGCAAATAATTTCATATCTTACGCTCCCACCAATTCTTGATCTCTTGCTATGATATCATCTGCTTATTGTCATAATGTCTGTATATGTACTACCGAAAATAGAACCAATGTTGTAATCTCACAAATCACATAAGGTTACCAATAATACACATACAAAATCATATAGACATACAGATACAAGAGATAAGAACATATGGTAGAATAACATATTATATTATAGAATCACATGAGGGTCCATACATACACAAAACTGAGCCAACTTCTCAACTGGCTCAACAACCTAATATATATGATTTACAAAATGATTATGAGTAAATACTTGTCAGTTCTCCCAACCGATATGACCTTTGAGGCCGACCTAATCTCCAATTAGTCAGCTGCCTAATCTAGTCAACTACTAGTCTAGTCTGCTTATGGACTAGCGCCTCCAACACCTTCATCCTATGTAGGGTGAATCCAAGAGCAAGTCAGTATGCACCATTCCCATCACTTTCCAAGAGTCAAATTTTATGGAGCATATCTGATCAATCCATGAGGAATCCATGGGTAAGTGAATACCTTTGGTCACTTATTTGAATGGAATTCCCTTATGTATCTCTCCCATAGCTAATTTATCCTCCTCATCCTTCAAAACAAGTTCTTGGTCAAAGTATTTAATGTCATTCCTCTTCTTAAGAACTTGCAAATGAAAATTTTCCTCATGTTCAATCCCTACATGAGGTTCCTCCATCGTGTCCAAGGTGTATTCTACCATGTTCAAATGAGTGTTTCCCATGCAAGATGGAGAGTGTAACATATTCAAATCTTCATGAATATGTTCTATTTGCATTATTGATTCTGGAAGGGCTTCTTGTGTGCACTTCAAAGAATCATTGGTGGTCTCCAATTCACTAATGAGCCTTTATAATTCATCTTCTTCCCTTATGAGTGCATGATGGAAAAATTCAACCACCAACTCTCCTCATGAATCCTTTTAGAAGCATTGTTACAGAGAGAAATTTCCTATGGCTTGGCAGTACCACAATAGACAGTATGACACTAGAAATCAATCCTTTCAAATATGCAAGAGAAATAAGCACATATAACACTAAGGGATATAAAATCATACCTTATTATGGACGGTTGAATTAGACCCCCCTTAAGCTTTTCCAATGCACTTGCACTTACAATTTTCTCTCAACAACAGCAAAAGAAGAAATCATGATGTATATAAATGTGTTAGAGCTACTCTAGAATATATAATCAATCAAGTATAAGAAAGTAAATACATCCATGGATACAATATTCATATTCAAATGCACATGAATTAGAAAGGAAAAGATATTTCTATTAATAAATCATAGATACAATAGTGACAAACTCTGTTGACACTTTTGTGAACCAGAGAAACCGAGTCCTCCACCTCGGCCTCCACCACTTCAATCCTTCATCTCTCGATAGCAAGCTCATAAAGAAAAGGAAAGCTTGGGAAGAAAAAAATGTGCGCCAAAGGGACAAAGGGATGTAGACTCAAGAACAAGAAAAAATGAGGCAACAATGGACTATAGTTTCCTTACTCTTCAATTTCTCCTCCTTCAATGTATCCAAGAGGCTCAATATATAGCATTCCAAAGAGGTAATGGAGGGTAAAGTTTGAGCGTTCTCAAGGAATATGGAAGGCCAAGATTCAAGATATTCAGACTCATATGAGGAAAACTCCAAAAATATTTATCTTTATGCACACATACCGATGTACATGGGTTTGAGGTCAAAAGTTGTGTATACACGCGAGTATGGATTTAAAAGTTGCGTATAGGCATAAGTAGGTGATATTTTGGGATAATATTGGAACATAAAAGTATAATATAGGTCCATGGGTTCCAAAGAGTCTGCATATGGACATGGAAGGCCATAAATATGTGATCTACCAGGTGTGGTAAAATCAGGTATAACAAATGCCCCCTAATGTGTGAGGTTAGAGGGGTAACATGATGGCCGAAATACATTATATAATCCATCCTAGAAGTGGATTAGTGAAGACCTAGGTGGAAGAACCAACCACTCATCAGCACAATACAATAATCAATATCTGCATGTGACTGCAAATACATATCGCAGTCCTAGATACATAAGAGTACAATGGCCATGAATAGGCATGATATACAAATGTCACATGTGGTCATATTCACGTATAATATACAATGGATCAAGATCTCCATAATAAATGAAGATATCTGATATACAATGGAATCTGATCATGAGAGTTGACATCTCATGAATACTGACATGATCAAAGAGGTAGCATATATGGAATTCCACCAAGTTGGGAGGTCTTCTACGCAAACTTCTATAAGTACATTTCCTACTATGTGAATAGATGTGTCAAGGTCAAACATAATAGTCCATCGTCTGATTATTGATCATTGATGTATACCATTAATGGATGTGAGATCACCCATCGATAATGATAATGGGAATCAAGGTACATAATGCAATTTAACAAGTGCAAATAGATGTGTTGAGGTTAAACACTTGAAATAAACCATAGATCAGGGGACATTGATGTATTCCCAAAAATTTTGATGGAGAGAGAACCTACCACTGATGACTGTAAGGATCAGGGCACTCAAATAGAATCTAGAATCCTATTCCAGAATAAATGATCTGAAGTCGATGGAATGGAATCCGCTGGAAGGAGGGCATTAAGGCATCCCCCATCAACCAACACTAGGTACTTAGCAATGTTGGATAATGTGGAAGAACTTAAATGAACAATATGTGCATGAACCAGTAAGTATACTGAGAATGGCCGACATGCAAATTCAATATAATTGAGGAATGGTCGACTCAGGCATCAACTTACTTCGAACAAGAGCATATGGAAAATGGTGACTAAAGGTAGGAAGCATGGACTCGATATGCAAACTGGGACATCTCTGTGACATAGGAAGCATCGATGGAGGCTCCATAGGGACTGGAAGCATAACCAGTAGGTGGAGATAAAATTAGAGTAATGAGTACAGATCCTAAATTCAAACTAACAACCCAACCAATGGATGTGATATACAGTGATCTGTTCGAAGGTGACATGACTCGATAGCTTACAAAGATAATATCATTTCCCGTCCATATTTTTATGTTTTGTATTTTTTTTGGACTTTTTCAGATGTTTAAAAGCTTGAAAAAGAATAAAAGTTCCTTATAGTGTACAACGAGGAGGAGATGAGTGTCATGGGAAAGAAAACTAGTTACAAGCAGTGGAACATACCTATGCTCAATGCAAGGAAGCATGTGTAGGATCAGGACACTCAGGGGAAGGTCTCCTTCTGGTAAAGGGTGATCAAGCTGTAAAGGATATGTAAAAGGCTTTGCTTGGATAGGATCGAGACAATCTCGGGCTACATGGCTGATAACTATGAAGCAAGGAGCCGGCATAAAGCTCAATAAGGAAAGAAAAACTCATAAATGCAATTAAAAATTGATATACAAGGGAGTCCCTATAGGGAATGGCCAACATAAAGTTCAATAGGAGTATGAAGCTCTTGCTCAAGGACATGGAAGGACTAAAAAGGGACTCCCTAAAACTAAAGGAGAAATATCAGCATGGGCACCAAATGTAAATGGGATCTAACTAGGGTGCTTATGTATAGGAAAGCTCTACCACTTACATAATGTCACTTCTAGTAGCAGTATGAAGGTTCCATGACATCACGAAGTGGGTTCATACCTAAGGTCAAGATGAAATGGTCACAAGGCAATGCATAAGTACAAGAGGATGTGAAATCCCAACCTATATGGCAGTTTGACATTATACCTATGATGGGAATGAACACGTCAAAGCCTCGGAGAGAGTGTACAAAAAATGGACCCTACATGAAAAAATATTAGTCCAAAACAGCTGGAAATAGTCAGTAAAAATTCCAAACTATAGGGTATAAGGAGGACTGATCTTGACAATGGAATTCAAAAGAAATAGTGTGGTGGACGATGGGGCACAAGAAGGAAAGTAAGGTGTAGAACCAACGTTCACGTATCCACTACCACCCCAATGAGGTTGGACACTAGTGTTAAGACTAGAATAAGGGAGTGAAAATCCTCCACAAATGGATTAGAGGAGGGAATATGACCACTCCCAAATATATGAGTAAGGTAAGGGGTTGTGGTGGCCCCAGTCCAACACCAGGGTCCACACTAGGACCTAGAGCAGGTGACGGGATACTAGTAGTGATATCATGCATGCCAAATATAAGAGGACCCAAAAATCCCAAAATCCAACTAGCTCACAAAGAGCATACTCCTAAGAAAATATATAGCCAGAATGCAAGCAAGCCAAGGGGAGGATAAATGATATCCTGAATACAACAGGTATGTCTTACCTAGGAGAGGCCTAAAACTCCCATACAATACAAGTGGAGGTGCGTAACCAATTATAGTGGCCCTCAGCTTAAATGCGTAAAGCGACTGTGTTTTTCGACCCCTACCTGGATAGGACACTCATAGAATAACCTATGCAAGTACCCCCTGTGATACCTAGGTAAGGAAAATAAGGTCACCCAAATATAACCAATGCTTAGGTGGATAGTTGCATGCAAGATCGACAGTATGGGAAGGGTAGAAAATCTCGAAGCTCGAAAGCACCAGCAGGTACCTCAAAAGCCCCCATATACAAATACGATCCAAGAAATACCTCTGATGCTCACAAAAAGTGGTTGGGGGCTATCCATACCAAAATAATGTATGCTTCTTTGTGCTTAACTCCTGTGTAAGAGGAGCCTCCTGAGAAACACTAATTATACCAAGGATTTCAATCTCTCACCTAGATAGACACCTACTTGTTGTGTTTAGTAATATTGGAGAATTAATTCACAATGAGCTATTCCATGACTCTAAATCCTAATCTTGTTGATGTACCCTATGAAAGAAAAATGTGTAGTTCATTTTAGTTTAAGAGTTGATTTTAATGGTTGTGATTACTCAAAGGTAAATTACCATGCAACTAATGTTATTATGACTCAACAGTGAAATAAATGTGCACACCTAACAAATGATTCCAAGTGCAATCTTGTCTAAATGAAAAAATAGGGTATACCACTGTATGAGATGCATAAATATTCATTCCCTTCCGAATGCCAATGCAATCCTTCCTATATGAAAGACTAAACACAACTCTCATCCAAGCAATCCAATACAAGTACCTCCTTAAATCCATATGTGAGATGCAAGAAAGAATGCAATTATATAATTTTTTTGCATTTTCAATATAAAAGAATGAAAATGCAATAAAAGTCATTAAATTCTCAGTCTATGCAGCAAGCATCAAACACAAGCCAAGAAAGACACTGAGACAAAAATACTAATGCACTAATGGCACAACAAAAAAGGAGATAAATGAATAGAGCTACTTCAAAGAAAAATCAATGAAAAAGCGGTCTCTGGTCACAAAAGAAGCAGTCAATAGACAACATCAGTACCTAGGAATACCCATCCACACTCACAACCCACCCAACAACTTCCCACATCAAACTTAACCAAAAAAGGGAGGATGTACATGATTGTTTAAAGAACATCAGCGTATATACACAAATTTTGTCCAAAAACCTGCATGTATACGTGACTTTTGGCCCAAAACTACGTGTATACATGAATTTTGGGCAAAAACCTACGTATGTAGGTGACTTTTGGCCAAAAACTTGCGTATACAGAGAAGACATTGGTAAAAAGTAGTTCAAGGGTCAAACCACTCTAGGGGAGTGTCAATGGATGAACATACTACTAAATGTGACACAGAAATGAGGAGAAACAAAGAGCAAGTCAATCACATTGTGCCCCCAAACCCCAAATAAAAACAAGGAATATCCCTAGTGGAGTCACCAATTCTGTTATAGAGAGAAACTTCCTATCGCTTGGGGGTACCATAACAGACAATATGAAACCAGAGTCAATCCTTTCCAATATGAAAGAGTAATAAGCACATCTAACACTAAGGGATATAAAATTTTACCTTATTCCAGATGGTTGAAGTAGATCCCTGTTGAGATTTCCATTGCACTTGCACTTACAATTTTCTCTCAACAACAACAAACAAAGCAAGCATGATGTATATAAATGTGTTAGAGCTACTCTAGAATATATAATCAATCATGTATAAGCAAGTAAATACATCCATGGATACAATATTCATATTCAAATGCACATGAATTGGATAGGAAAAGATATTTCTATTAATAAATCAGAGATACAATAGTGACAAACTCTGTTGGCACTTCTGTGAACCAGAGAAACCGAGACCTCCACCTGGGCCTCCACCACTTCAATCCTCCATTTCTTAATTTCAATCTCACAAAGAAAAGGAAATATTGGGAATAACACTATGTGCTCCAAAGGGACAAAAGGATGTCAACTCAAGCATAAGCAAAAATGAGGCAATAATGGACTATGGTTTCCTTACTCTTCAATTTCTCCTCCTTCAATGTATCCAAGAGGCTCAATATATAACACTCCAAAGAGGTAATGGAGGGTTGATTCCGAGCATTCTCAAGGCATATGGAAGGCCAAGAGTCAATATATTTGGACTCATATGAGGAAAACTCCAAAAATATTTGTCTTTATGCACACATCCAGATGTATGCGGGTTTGAGGTCAGAAGCTGCATATACACGTGAGTATGGATTTAAAAGTCACATATAGGAATAAGTAGATGATTTTTGGGGATAATATTGGAACATAAAAGTATAATATAGGTCCATGGGGTCCAAAGAGTCTGCATAGGGACATGGAAGGCCATAAATATGTGATCTACCAAGTGTGGTAAAATCAGCTATAACAAGCATCTTTTCACCAAGGCGTTGATGCCAATAAATTTATTCATGGATTACATAATATTCTCTTGATTCTCCTTCAACTATCCACTCAACTTATGTGTCTCACCAAGAACATCCTCGACCAATGGAACTTCCTCAGATAGATAAAGTTCATAACCCTCTTTGTGTGAAACATGTGGTCTACTAAAATCTTGCAAGTCAATGCTTCCTTTAAGCACCCGTAGATCATAAAAAAAATCATGATCACCATGCACATGATGATTATTCTTAAGATAAATATGTGGGCTTCCAAAAGTGTGCTCATGCAACTCTTGAGAGTCATGCAAACTCTCTTCTAACAATCCATCCTTATCAAAATTTTAAATCTAAACACTAGTAGGATCTACCATGCCAATCTTCTCACTGGAAGTGGCTGCCATATCAAGCTAAAACCAAGGAATGAAAAAATAATAATTATAAATATTCCCTTGTGTCACCTATATATATTCATGTGGTGGAAGTGGGATGGAATATTCATCCTCTAAAATTCCAGGTTCACTCCCAACTAGTGTGTGGTTTCCTTTTGATCCATAATGAAGTTCTAAGGATGCTTGAAGGGGTGATCTTTTATATTATTGTAAATATTCTCAACAAGTGGTTTCACCTATACCAATCCCATATTCCATATCCCTTGTAGTGATACCAAAATCACGAATAAATAATCTTGGGTGTCAATGAGTGGATTAACTCTCTGAACTGTAAAAAACCTTCTGCATTGTGGCTTGGCCTCCTCTCTTGAAAGGTTCCTCAGTCTCCCTTATCTTTAAAAAAGTGGGAGGTTAATCAAGTTCATTTGATGAGAATCATTCATCATTAAGGCTTATGTGCATTCTTTCTAAGGGCTACAATCTATTATCAATTTTCTTGTGGCATGAATCCATAACACCAAATTCATCCTTAGCACCCACTTTAGCATTAGAAAAATATATGATTTCATTTTGATCACATGGGATGGGAAATTCTTCATATTTATGAAAGAATACATTTTTGATACAATAATAAGCTTTACCTTCATTCCTTATCTTGATTCCCTCTTCTTTCTGCTCCATGCATTCCCTAGAGGAACCACATGGTTCTTCTTTTGAAAGATTGTCTCTCTTCTCCTTTGATGGTTGATTGGTACTTGATTTTGCTCCTTCAATATAGATGATGCATATTAATAATTAGTATCCTTAGGGTCTATATATTTAGTGTTTATACTTGAAGAAAATCGAAATATTCTCATGATGCCACTATATGAAGATGACTCCAATGAAGCTTCACATTTGGTCCTTTTTCCTTCTCCTTTACTCAAAGGAGTAGAACAAGTTGGTTTCTCTCTGGATGGTTTGATTATCTCAAAGTAAGTCTCATCCAAATATTGGGGCCAAAATCTATACTTGTAATGAAATTAATACTTGAAGGAAATAGCTGCAAAAATTTACTTACCCAGAGCTAGATATTCTTGATAATGGTAAGGCATATTTTTCCTTTCTACTATCATCTCTGATAATTCATGCTCAAGGATCTCCCTTGGTGAATTGGGAATTATGTCATTTCTATATTGAATTTTAAAAAATAGTCATACTCCTCTTCTAGAATATACAATCCCCCATCAATGTAGGTGATTTCTTCTTCTTCACATTGTTCGAAAGCCTCATCTTCCACTGCTAGTACAATACTCATGATTGCAACTTGAGATGTGATATGCAAGATTTATTTCAACTAAGAGATTAATTTCAGCAGGAGTAGAGGAAAGTGATATGATACCACTATAATGTACTAAAGGTATTTTTACGCACACTAAGTCAAGAGAATATCAACTTTATGTCCAATTCACAAAACTAACAAAAAACTATGTGCTTGAAATGAGCTAGAATTGACTGAACCAACATTAATGCACAATGGGGATTATCTCACAATTACATAAGGGTTCAGGGATTTGTTTTTCAAGTTAAAATAAATGTGTAAAACAAATATAATATGTACAAAAATTCGTAATTCAAGGAAATATAATAACATGAATGCTTGATCTCAATGACCCTATGTATAATGTACTGAGACCTTTGAGGTTTCGAACATCAACGAGAATGAAGTCTACTTCCAGGTGTTAATTTTTCTAATCAAATAGAAAAAAGGATCACTGAAAGAATAAAAATCACATAAGAACAAAAGAGAACACAAGGATTTATCCTAGGAAACCCTTGTGGGGAAGATACCCAACAAAAATTCCTTTATATAGACTTCACCCAAGTACAATGTAAGATCCAAAGAACAAGACTAGATTGCTTCCTCTCCTCAGATGGACTATTTCTTCTCTCTCTAGCACAACTTCTTGAGTTTTGTGTGTGTCCAAATGAGTGAGGTGCATCCCATATTTATATTGATCAGTGGAGAAGCCTAATAACCCAATAAGGCCGACTTCTCCTCCCAATCAAGGTTGACTTGCCTTGGGGGACTCAAAAATACATTTTAATAATAATTTTGTGGGTACTACTGACCCAACTTACAAAAGAGGTTTTTCCTCAAGACTTTACATGACCAATTACATCAATGACATCCCTAATCAGAGGAACAACATCTACGAAAGGGGTAATAAAAATAATAATTCAAAATGGAATATCTTCCGCAGTTTCTTTATTTAAAATCAGGCTCTTGGGAACCTCAGTATATGAAAACTATATCCCTGATATTATCAAGGTTCAAATCTAGATATTTATAGGAAGTTTAGTATAGTTTGGAAGATAAAGTTTAACTAGGATTTCTCTAGGAATGCTAAACTAATATTGATTCAAGGATTTCCAAATGACCTCAAAGGCTATATAAATTGAAAAATAAGACATGTATTATGTTCATTAAGATCCTAAATAAATTCATAAATATAAATCATTCCAATTCACTAAGTAGAAGTTTAATTACTAAAGGATAATTGAAAACTAGACAATTTCTATGGAATTCTAGATATGGTCTTGGAGATAAATTTAGAGATGCAAAATTATTTATTGAAATACTTTTAGGACTGATACAAGTGGTTCAGAATTAGGAATTAAATTTAGATGGGATTCCATAAGGCTTCATCATTACATCAAGTATTGAATGCTTCACAAAAGGATAGAGAATATAAGAGAAAGAAGAAGAATAGGAAGATTCGAACTGTGGCTTGATTTTTCTCCTTCTTGGATTTCAGACTTGCTTCATGACTCTTTAAAAACTGAAATAAAAATCAGTGAAAATTTATGAATGCCATCATCCTATCAATAGCAAGGCACATCTCCTAGCTTAGACTAGGGGCACATCTCCCAAGTCAGAGTAGCTCAATGCTCTCAAATTCAAAACACAAACTGCCAAAAGATATCAATGTGGTGCACCCTCCTTCTTTTAGAGATCAATTGGATTATTGGACAAGATTCCTTGGACCTATCATCATCCAATGCACCCTCATTGGCCTAATTTGAAGTTTATGCTTGGTGTAACTTTCCTTTCTTTCCTGGAATTCGAATTAGGAATGAGTTGGAGACTTATTTGGCAAGTTACTTTTGCATTTGGACCAACTTTCCTCATAAACTTCTCGCTCAATTGATAATTTTGGATCTATATGTTTTACTGAGTTTCCTTGATTCTTTCTTGTTGGTACTAATACTTATTGAGCCTTATTAGAAAATATCTTCCTTCTTTGATTTTTTGCCGCTTTTCCTTCTTTTTATGTTTTTTTGGCGCTTTTACTACTTTTAGAAGCTTTCTTTCGTGATTTCTTAAGGGAAACAAATCATAAGGGTCCCAATCAGCCTCCTATACGTCCTCCTTGACCAAATTAATTTAATATTGCATTAATAATTAATATTTGGACTCATACATTACTAATTCATGATTTAGGCCACTAACATTAAAAAAATTTCAAATAACTTTTGGCCATAATTACTTATTTTCACTAAGGGATACATTTAGATATTTGGGGACATTACAGCTTGATAGTTCAATTAAGGTTTTTTCAAGTTTTGGTTTGGCTTGTTAGGTTGTGTGTATTTTTTGGTGGATGTTTCTTTCAATTTGAATTCTATAAAAAAACTCATATTTTCTTTATTTTCTCTCCTATCTATGTTATCATCATTAAAGTGAAATACAAAAATACTTCATATTTCTTTGAAAGTTCTATTTGAATATTTTGTTTGTAAGATAGTTATAAAATAAGTTATTCGTTTGGAATTGTTTTCGTACTTATTTATGTTTTATGCATGGAATACGTTTATGAAAAAAAATTAATTCATTATACACATATTTCTTTTATACATGTTTTTACATGTATTGTACATATATTGTATATATTTATTTTAGGCATTAGAAGGTAGTTGTATTTCAATTTTGATAAAAAGGAAGAGAAAAATTTGTGTTTTCATTTGAAGAAAAGATAAAAATCAAACATTTGGAAAGTTTTTGCATTTATAAGTGTTTTTCTTTACACTAAAATTAAGTTAAAGGACTGAATTTACTTTCACAATCATTTACATTCTTGTAGTGTTTTGTTTTTTGCAAGTGTCATATCACACAATTTAGTTTAAATTATGTATCCTTTGAGTAGCAATAATCTAAAAAATCAAGCGCTTAATATAAAATTTAGTAGACTTTTGGATTTATAAGGTTCACTAACTAGTATAGGATAGGGACTTGGACTAGGTTGGAGAGTAAAAACTCTGAGGTGATTTAAATTGAACATAGGAGTCTGACATAGAGTGAAAGTCCAATTTTTGTATATGTATGGCTAAAAAACTCCTCTCAAACGTTAGCTAAATACAAGGTCATGTGAGGTTGATTACCTCTCAAATATGTACTCAAGCATATGTTGATTTTTCATGTATGGGGGTTTCATTTGTACCACCTTGGCCCCTCTATGGTGTCAATACTATTGAAGCTTCAGGATTAGCTACCATACCCATACGTAGGATCCCGACCATTGACTACTCCCTCGGACTTCAACTGTGAGTTGGTAAATTTGGTTAATATTCTCTAGGGACCACCTAGGTGTTGTAGGGGATTTGTGATGTACCTAAGGTAATGTGATACAACATATTCCTTAGGTACCACATGAAGGATTACAAAAATGACAACCATTATAGGAAAGTGTTATTGTATGCATAGGATTAAGGGTTAGACCTAGAGGGGAATCATTTACTTATATCCATCCCACCTATCTTGGGTTAATGGAAAACCTCAGGGGGATCTCACCTATACATAGGAGGGAATTTTATGAAAATAGAATTGACAAATCTTCTGGGGAAGAATGTATTTTACTTTTCCTTAGATCTTGAGTTTTCCTTGTTCCCCTTGAAATATAGAATTTGGTTTGAATGCGTTTTTGTTTCCTCTACTAATCTAGGTTGTTAAACTTTTCATATCTATCAAATATGGATAAGATATAATTATTTTCTCCTCTTTCACTGCTGGGTCACACACTCTCTATGTATATCAGAATGACCCGTTCTCACCCAGAACTTTCTTTAGTTTAGACCACTCCTATCTGGTCAGATTGTAACCTTGATCGAGGGAGTGACTAGGCTTAAAAATTCCTTGATTTGGCTTGTTGTTGGGATGATATTGTTTGATCTATGTTGTATTTGAGTTTTTCAGTATAATACAACGTTGTTACCAATGATCTGGGTTCATTTGGATATTTTCTTGAGTGTTTTTGAGAATATTGAATCTTATTGAGTCCTTTGTTTAATGGGGGGTTTATTTCTTCTTATTTGAAGAAAGGGTGATCATATTTTCTTGTTGTAACATTCTTATGGCTATGTTTACAAGTTGGAAAGTTTTTGTAATCATCTTATGAGTGTATTTACTATTGAAAACCAAATTAAACTTTACATAGTCCTCCTCTTTCATGAACTAGGGTTTGTGAGCTTGATTTGATTTGAGAATAAGGGCTTGTGTATGGTCGTTTTTCCAGCTAGTTATTGAGTGTAATTAGTACCTTTGTTTTATATTTCCTCTCTTATAAAAGTAAAAGAAGAAATTGCTCTTAATATTCATTTTAAATTTTTTTTCAAGGCTTTGAACCTTCATTTCCATTTGAGTGAGTGAGAGTATCCTTTCCAACCTTGTTTGTATTATGGCCAATCTTATTTACTGCTTTATATTGTTGGTTGCATGGGAATGTGTTTGAAATATTTTGTTTGATTCATACCATTTGAAGGAACAAAATCCATTCTTGTGGGTTTCTCTCCATCATTTAGTTTTTTGGGTTTACCTTGAAGGTAAATCTTGGGAATACATTTGGTGTTGGATTGCAAATTGTTTTCCTTATTTGAGCGAGGATTGCATTCTTGTTTTCATTTTATTTGCTTATTGTTATTGAAAATAAAGAGAAAAAGAAGAACATTTTCATTTTCTTAAACATTTGGGAGTTATATTTAAAGATTGGTGTGTAAATATCTTGTGTGTATCAGTGGAAAAATATTGGGTATTGAGCTTATGTGCATTGTGATTTAGGGTGTTCATGAAAATATCTCTTTCCTTCCTTTATATACAATTCATCAAAAATAAAGAGAAAAAGTTCCATCATTTTCATGGTTTTGTTTGGTTGAGTCAATAACATCATCCCATTTTCACTCCATTACCCCTTGAGTGTCAAAGCCACTAAAACCAATGCTTAATTAAAATAAACTAGACATTTTTCTTTTTCCTTAGAAAATGCACATTAGTGTAGGCTAGGGCCTTAAGATTCGTTTATGGAGAGTAAAATCTCTCCATACTAAAAAATTAAATAGAATCGCTTTAGGGAGTGAAAATTCACAAGTAACATGAATTATTTATGGGAAATCACCTTTAACATAGGAATCAAGAATGAGTTCAATTAAGGTGCATTCAAATATTCTCCCCTCTTGGTGTGCTAAGTAGGATGTTTCCAGTATTTGGGTTTTTTCCATAGGAAAGTCCTTGGGGTGACACCGATTGGATGGAATTTGGGTATGAGACTTGTGTCTTACTATTACCATAAATTCTCAATCAATGTAGACAAATATTGTTTTCCTAGTCTACACGGGGTAGATTAAGAACAAACTACTCACAACAATGCATCCTCTCCTTAGATTGTAAAAATACTTGAATTTAAAGCTTCCTTACCTCATTGTGAAGGTGATCCTTATATTTTGAATTCTCTTACGATCAGATGTACCTACAAAATAATGTAAATAACAATATACAAAAATGAAAGCAACAATATAAGTCAACACTTCTATGCTAATGATCAAGTATAAAAGCAATGAATAACTCACATCCACACAAATTATTCATGGGAAAGGGGAACACATTTGTATTAACAGAAATAGAGAAGAAAACTACAACCAAAGCCTTGATGTTGAAGCCTTGTCATCACAATGCTATTGAATCACAATCAAAAGCTCTATAAACTATACAAATCTCACTCACAATACCATACTCTTTTCCTCCTATACCAATAATGATTCCAACAGCATAAAAGTGCTCTCTTGTTCCTCTCCCATCATGATCCATGAAGCTTGTATATATAGGACAAAGAGGGGCCAAAGGGGTTGAGATTATTTGGGAGGAAGGTAATGGATCCTCACTAGAGTCTAGGTGTATGAATTCCACCTGCTCCAGTCAGTTGGGATAAGCCTCCATGAGGAATTTCATCTTGAAGGTTCTCAAAATCTCTTCTTTTTGTCATTTTTAGAGGGCTGAGGCTCCTTTCCCACTAGCATGATGCATTAGGGAGGGATGATGCTCCTTGTCCATAGGAAACATGTGTCACCAATGCTTCTTATCAGTGGGAAAAAGGTGTCAATCATGTCTTTTTATCTAATTCAGAAGACAGAGTGTGTAAGAGCCCCTAGGATTGAGCACAAATCTCCTCCAAAAGATGATTTTGGACAGGGAACTTTAAAGGATTAAGCAGGGTGTCCATTTTTAAGTGTAACAAAATACCCCCCAAAGATGAAGCTAGAGGTATATGATAGGTGAAATTATTTTCTATACATGATATCAAATAAAAGGAAAAATAGTGGTGAGTGAATACTTAACATAGTACTAGTTATGAACTATCTCACTCAAATCATGGCTGCTGGCCAATACATTGTAGATCCATGTATAATGACCAAGTCATGGATACCAATAATAAACTGTAGATCCATGATAAAAAAACTCAAATCGGGACATAGCTACTGAATATAAATTGTAGATCAATGTCACTTAGAATTAAATGTGATCATAGGCACCAAACATACAGTGTGGATCCATAAAATGACTTAAAAAATACTCCATCACAACCTTAGTATAGGCACACATTCAAGTGAATACCTAACCACTCAGGTTCTTCATTCCAATCCCAAATAGTACGATTCTATCCATGTGAATATATGTCTTGATGTTGAACATGGTATAAAACACTTAATTACTGGTCGTTGATGTATACTATTAATAAGTGCAAGGGAAATCACCATTAATGTCAATGATTCCCAAGGTACCATAGTACATTCCTCCAAATGTGAATAGATTACTTGAAATCAAACAATAAACGTAATATTTCAATCACATGCCAATGATGAAAGCCTACTGTCGAAAGTGAGGAAACTTTCCACTGAGGAATGTAGGCTTCAAGGTACTCGACTAGTTTCTAAGACTAATTCTCGGATGATGTGTTGATGTCGATAGGAATAGAATCGTTGAAGGAGGGCCATGATGTTTCCCCCATCATAAACACAAAATGTGTAACAATTTCTGTTTGAAGTGATTATGATAATGGAACAACCATGGGACTGACTCAGATATGACCGAATCAAAGGAAGGTAAGGTAACTACAGAGGTAGGTTGTGATAAATACTCCCCTTGAACATTGAATGGCACAACAAGTGACTTGGAAACATTAACTCAACGAGGTAGAGACTAGACATAATGCAAGGGTAGGATGATGCATTCTTTGAATTGACTCAAAGGAGTGAAATGCTAGATTTTTATCATTCAAGCTAGCATAATGATCTTAGGATCTTTAACTGAGAGAATAACATGCACAACAATAAAACACAAGAGACAAGAGACATAAATAATTTTCTTCGGGGATACCAGAAAGGAGAACACCCTGCAACTTCCTCAGAGATAGAATCAGCACCAAAAGTAAACCCGAAAACATAAAGATGATCTCTCGACAGCAGTAGTCTCTCTCTTGTCCCAACAACTTCTCCTCTCACTCATGTGCCCCAATGAGTGAGTGTGTGTATGATAAATAGAGAGGCTCACTATCTATTTATATTATTTCATTCACTTAAAAAACACTACATCATGTCGGCCTCACTTAACAATTACTTACTAGAGCCGAAATCTCTAGGAGTGTCTAATAACCCTAGTGCCCCACAACTTGTGGGGACTTTGCCTCCTCCGACTAATAAGGAGGCTTATCCTTAACACAATGGTGGGGACTATTTACCTAACTTACAATGACTCACCTAGGGTTGACATCTCTAGGATATTCTAATAACCCTAGGGCCGCACAACTGCGGGGACTTTAACCCTTGACCAATAGGAGGGTTACCCACAATGACTTGACATGAATTTTATATTATAGAAACTTCCTGGAATAAAAATCAGGGTATGAAATGACTCAATTAAATTACAGACACATCTCGGAATACACATCGGGGTACACTACATAAGATATATGGATGAATACATTCCGAAGTTACAATTACATCAACACTCCCTCTTAACTAGGAAGGTATTCTCTTGACACAATTTATCAGTACAAATATTCTTCTCTGTATCATCTGGATCATCATCAAGTCCTCGTCATCTTCACCTTCAAGTGATCTCCATCTTCAAGTCATCTTCATATTCAAGTCATATTCACCATCGGATCTAGATCATCATCACTGGATCTGGATCATCACTTGATCTGGATCATCATCACTGGATCTGGATCATCACTCAATCTAGATCATCATCACTGGATTTGGATCATCACTCAATCTGGATCATCTCTGGTTCTGGAACATCTCTGCAGGATCATCATCATGGGTGCTATCTCTTGATTCTTCTTGTCACAGGAAGTTCTACAGAGCCAGCCCTTTTTCATGCTAGATGTAGGCCTAGCCACCATGTAGGTCTTCTTCAGTGCTTATATATGACACTTAAGTTAGAATGGCCCTCCTTGCACTTACATCTGATCATGTACGAACCAATCCTATAATGATATCAGAAAGGAAACGCCCAACACTCACATCTGACCATGTGGTAACATAGCCCACAACCCTGTCAGAAAGGCCCAGCACTCACATCCATTCAACCAATGATCGGAATGGCCCAGCACTTATACTTGGCCATGCAAGGAACCAATCCTCCATTCCAAAAGGATCTGCACTTACATCTGACAACCAATGTCAGAAAGGCTCTTGGACTTACATCCATTCAACTAATGATCAAGAAAGGAACAACACTTACATTTGTTCAACCAATGATCAAGAAAGGCTTAGCACTTAAATCTGTTCAACCAATGATCAATAAAGGCTTTGCACTTACATTCAACACATGTGAGTAACCAATCCAACATGCATATTTGAAAAGGCATGCACTCACATCTGATCTTGTAGGAACCAATCCTACAGTCATATCAGAATGGCCCCCAGTCCCAGAATGAGCTACCTGGTAACTAACCAGGTGCCTCCATTCTCCTAGAGAATGGCAGTTGCGATTACATTTTACCTACTCGTCAGAATGGTGAGCACTCACATCTGACATGGAAGGAACAAATCCTATAACCATGACAGAATGGCTCAGTCCTTACATCTAACCTACTTGTCAGAATGACTATGGATTCAACACTCATATATGACATGGAAGGAACCAATCCTCTCACCATGACAGAATGGCTCAGCCCTTACATCTAACCATGGAAGGAACCAATCCTCTCACCATGTCAGAATGGCTATGGGTCTCATCACTTTCCTTTGGAGGAAACCTCGATCTGGAGAACACCAAGCTTCTCCCTGAAGTACTCGAACTTCACCCTAGCCAATGGCTTCGTCAACACATCAGCTATCTGTTCCTCCATCACAACATACTGGAGCTTCATTGATCCTTTCTGCACATATCCCTGATATAGTGATACTTGATCTCGATATGCTTCGACTTGTCATGGAACATTGGATTCTCTGACAACTTCACGCAACTCTGGTTGTCACAATGTATACAAGTATCATCCATCTGGAGATCAAATAAATCAGACAGTAGCTTCCGTAGCCATACTGCCTCACCACTAGCTGAACAAGCTGTGACATACTCTGCTTCAGCTGTACTCAATGCCACACAGGATTGCTTCCTGCTAAACCAAGAGATCACACCTGATCCCATACTGAAGTAACACTCTGAAGTGTTCTTCCTATCGATGGCACTGCCCAATCTGAATCAACATAACCTTCTAGGTTAATCTTCTTATTTGTATAATACTTGAGCCCATACTCAAATTTACCCTTTGCAATCATCAAGTGAACATGTATCAATGTGTTCACAGCAAAGAAAATATCTGGTCTTGTATCCATCAGGTACATCAATGAGCAAATCATCTGATGATACATTGTGGCATCAACCATCTCTGATGAAGCATTACTCAATAGCTTCATGTTCAATGCCATAGGTGTGTCATGCAGTCCATCATCCTGAACCTATTCAGGATCTCTACTGTATGCTTCCCTTGTCCACACCTCCATGCCTAGAACATAGTGCATCGACATATCACAGGATCATCACTGGTCTTCCACCTTCCACCTTGAAGAAAAGGTTGGAATCTGATTTACTCTTAGTAAATCCTAGAGTCATCAATAATCTATTCATCCTGTCATACCATGTCGAACCTCAGGATCTTCTGCAGTCACTCCCTCTGAAGCATCATTATCCCTCTGTCTTTCATACTCTATGCACAACATTTTGTACTAGGGAAACAAGTAGCTTCCTCTACTACTAATATTCTATGTATCCATCTAGGGTCACTAGATACCAAGATCCTATGAATTTTTTCAAAAATTCATCTCGCACTCATCTGTGAGTTTTTTATCCTCTATCAACCTTGTAGAAAAGGTTCAAATCTTCATCAAGCTCATAATGTATGTGTTATCCTATGGGTGTCTTATGAACTTGTACAAGGCCTTCTTTCATTTGCACACATGATTCTGCTTGTCATGTGTCTCAACTCCCACTGGCTACAAATGTCTCTTCGTAGTCTATGCCTTCTTTTCATGAGAAGCCTCGTGCTATGAATCTTGCCTTGTATTCCATGATGTTTCCATCTACTGAATGATGGAACTATGAACTTTCCTTCATGTATCGATACTGAATTCTAGACATCGTTCTTCTTGAACTGGTCTTCCCTTTCTTCTTGGAAGGTTCTACAACAATGATGTCGCTGCATTTGTCATATTATTTTTCATCTTGAATTGTCGTTACTTGTTCTTCGGAACAAGTTTCATTCTTCTTTTCTTGTAGGCGATTATGTATGCGATCTTTCCTACAAGTCAAATTCATTTGCATGGTTAGAGACATTTCATAAGGAATATTCATAATGGAAAATTTATATGCATAAATATATGATTATGCAACTACTTTAGCCAATACAACATTCATCCATATCTCACGGAAACTTTTCTAGATGCCTTCCATCTCTACCGAGACAACATTGAGATTGTGCACTAATCCAATATGTCAACAAAGAGGTTTCATTCTAGATAAGTAGCAATGGAGAGTTGTATAGCACCATGATCTACTTACCCATCAAATGCATATTAGTAGCATATTGTCATTAATGCAAACATTCTATCATGCATAATACATTAACTGAATATAAACAAATGCATAACAAAACAATGAAATGACAATTGAATACTTATCTTTATTTGTTTCGTGGGTAGACTACTTCTTGAGCCTTCAGCTTCATCTTCTTATTCATTCACAATAGCATCATTTATTATCCAAATTCTAAGGTGGATAAGAGATTCTTCAAGAGTTGAGTTCTTCATATTCCTCATCACTTGAGGGATCTTCTTTGGATGGTGAGAGCTTGATCTTCAGTTTCTCCCATCTTCTTCTTTTCTTCTTCTTCTTCTCAGAGTCTTCTGAAAGTAATCACTTCCTTCTAGCACACATTCTTTGAATGAATGAATCCCATGATCCTAGGAGGCCATTCAAGGTGGCTATCACCACTTCTACATTCTCCACTTCTTCTTCTACTACTACAAGTTGTTCTTTGATTTGAGATACCCTCATAAAATATGACTATATGGTCTCTGAATTCTGGATCTTCATATTCTTCAACTATTTTCTCAAAGTCATATTTTGATTTATGTTCTTCCCTTCAAATAGATTGGTTAAGGAATCAAACATATTCGGTGTCTTTAGGGAAGACACTTGTGGTACAATGTGATCTGTGATTGAATTAACAATGATCTTCTTGGCCTTGACCAAGTTCTTTTGGTGTAAGGCTTTTAGCCTGATTTCCCTCTGGAACTGGAACCTCTCTACTCATGTAGGTGTCTAATTAATTTTCTTTAGAGAGATCAAATAATTCCATGCTTGGAATTTGTCAACTTCACCAATATGATCATCAAGCTGATGTGTTAGATCACTTTGAAATGAGAACCTCAAATGAAAATAGCAAAGGATTAGATCTTACCGATTTGAGGTGTCCGTCCTGGTTCCGGAGCTGGCTGATCTAGGGTTTGTTAGAGAAACCCTAATTTTCAAAACTTGGAATATTTCAGATCTGATTGGATATAAAGATATATCTCTTCAAGATGAGCTATCCAATGTACTAATTTTCTAAAAACTGTGGAGGGAAGCTCCCGGAATAGGAAGCCCTAGTTTTCCAATTTCTTTTACATAAATGATTGTTACTGTTTCTGTGGTATCTCCAAAATTACTACTCCTCTATGTCTAAAAATTTGTACTGAGGTATAATCACATGTCCTTGACCTAAAATCATAGTTTTCATTAGAATTGGTTTCACCAATTGGTACTTATGATTGTTTTCCCAATGTGACCTGTTATAGGACTGTTCAGAACAGTGACATTGTATAGACTTCCACGTGTCATTGGTTCCTCTTCTGAGTCTGAATCTTGGACCATAGAAAGTACCATCCATACCATTTCTGTAAAATCTTCATAAATTTAATTTGGACCTTTTTAGCCCAATATATAGTAATTCTCCCTAGGTGTCCTGTTTATGGATGAATTCTGGAAGAGGTTGGAACCCTAGCTTGGAGGGATCATATCTCTCAGAATATAGCAAATCTAAGGATGAATTTTGGACACAGTTTAAATACATTTACTATATGTGGTCTCTATAGTTTTCAGCTCCTGATCCATCACCAATATTGGGATATAGTGAATGTACCAAAACTTAGCCGTTTTAGTATTTAGGGTTTTTCTAGCTCGGGGTCAAACTAGGGTTTGACTTTCCTGGAGTTTCACCCAACCAAAAATCTTGATCCAAGGCTCTAAAATTTGATTTTGATGAGGAGAGAAATCCTATGCCAGGCTCACTCAAAAATTCCTCTTCTGTAGAAAGCCCTAATTTCCCGCACCGAAAACTGAAAATGCTTGGAATCGAATTTTGCTTCGACAGAAAGATGCGCCCTTCAATGGAGAGTCAGCCTAGCATACTTTTGCTGATGGATTGTGGAAAGAGACCCAAAAAGTAAGAATCCCTAGCTTTTGTAGCTACATAATGTCTTCTTCTTAGGTTAGCTCTGAGACCATGTTATATTTTTATTATTCAAGCTATCATAATGATCTTAGGATATTTAACTGAGAGAATAACATGCACAGCAATAAAATGCAAGAGACAAGAGACACAAAGAATTTTCTTCAGGGAAACCATAAAGGACAAAACCCTGCAACTTCCTCAGAGATAGAATCAGCACCAAAAGTAAAACCTGAAAACATAAAGATGATCTCCCGATAGAAATAGTCTCTCTCTTGTCCCAACAACTTCTCCTCTCACTCATGAGCCCCAATGAGTGAGTGTGTGTATGATAAATAGAGAGGATCACTCTCTATTTATATTCTTTCATTTACTTGAAACCCAATCCATCATGTCGGCCTCACTTAACAATTACTTACTAGAGCCGACATCTCTAGGAGTGTCTAATAACCCTAGTGCCCCACAACTTGTGGGGACTTTTCCTCCTTCGACCAACAAGGAGGTTTATCCTTAACACAATGGTGGGGACTATTGCCCTGAATTATAATGAATCACCTAGGGTCGACATCTCTAGGATAGTCTAATAACCCTAGGGCCCCACAACTGTGGGGAATTTAACCCTTGACCAATAGGAGGGTTACCCAAAATGATTTGACATGACTTTTATATTATAGAAAATTCCAGGAATAAACATCGGGGTATGGCATGACTCGATTACATTAAAAACACATCCCAGAATAAACATTGGGGTACAATACATAAGATATACACATGAATACATTCCTAAGTTACAATTACATCAACATGAAATGACTCATGAAAGTGGATCGAATCAATGACAAGATGAAATCCCAACTGTTTGAATGAAATGCAGAAAGGTTCCATGTTCAAGGGTGACTATGAGATACCATTAATACAAATGAAAAATGTCTCCTCATTCCTTCAATTTCCCCATAACGATGGATGAGTACCTCTTTTCTTTTTAATTACCTAGAAAAGGGTAAACAACGCTTGGTATAGCTCATCAAGTGATGATTCCAACCTCATATGTTTTATGAACCTGATAAATGAGGGGTTCATTCCTAGAAAAGGGTCCTTTGTCGCTTGATTTTACGAGTCCTAAAAAGGAAAACTTGATTGTTGTTTTATGTTTTGAGAGTCTGAAATAACTAAGAAGACTCCAAAGTGGAATTTTTCATAAATTTAGTCTCCAAGATCTGAAAACATATAAAATGATACCCAGGATAAATATTCTAGTCACGATGAACTAGAGTGTACCTTTTTTCGTAAATGAGTCTAAACTGCTCGAAAAAGGGGCTAAACAATCACTGGATAGATGATCTTTCAAATACTTTGACAAGTGTGAAAGAATCAAGTTTTCTTGGTGATCTTTTCTTATTTAGGGAGTCTAAAAAAAACTTAAAGATGTCTCCAGGGTATTTCCTTTTTCATGTTTGGTTTTATGAGTTTGAAAAAAGAGATAAACGTGTACTCAATACCTTTTCTCCGAGTTTTTAATGAGAACGAATATGGTATACAAATTGCTCAGAGCATTTTCCATGTTTGAATCCAGAGCATGAAAAAGAAATAAACTAAGCTCAAAATCACTTTTTTATTTTTTAACCAAAGCACAAAAAATTAAAAGTGAGCTCAACACCATCTTATTGCTTTTAATGAGACTGAATATCACTTGGAAGAATGATCGGTGTATCTGCTTCATTTTTTAATGAGCTTGACATAGAATAGGAACTACACTGAATATGTTGTTTCATGGTTTAACAATCTCAAAACAAAAAATAAAGTATGCTCGAAATGCATCCCATTGATGGGTGTTTTTCTAACATGATATCCATTGGTCGGTACTTGCCCCTAGTATCACTTTCAAGTATCTTAACTCCAACATAATATAAATAGATTGGAGACATGCCCACCAAGATTCATTTCATATGCTTACTCTTTTATTCATCCAACTAAATTATGTGTTACTCCTGGGAAAAGGTTCACTAGAGACAGAGGACGAAAGAGGATCAAGTGATACAGGAAGATGAAATGAAGGTTCAAGTATTGAGTCTACCAAAATAATTGACACAATGAAAGAAATTGTTTCATTTTGTAATGAGCTTGACATGAAAAGGGAACTCTGCTCATGATGACTTGTTTCATTTTTACACAATCTTGAAACATAAAATAACCATGCTTGAGGGGACATGTTTCAATTTTTTAACAAGATTGTAAAGGAATAAGACTATGTTCAAGGTCAATTTTATTTTTTATCGAGCTTGAAACCAAGATTAAACTATGGTCAAAAGTGGTTTTATTTTTAAACGAGTTTGAAACCAGAAGTAAACTATGCTAAAAAAAACCTATTTCATTTTTTAACGAGATTGACACAAAATGTGAACTATGTTGGCTAGATAGTTCTTATCCAACATGATGTCCAAAGGCTGGTATGTTTCCCCCCTTACATAATATGCTAGTGGCTTAACTCCAGTACGATTTCCAAATACTTGAGACATGCCCCCCAAGCTTCCCCATGATGAGAAGAAGTTATCGGTTTATAAACGATTGAACTTTGGCATGATGTCTAGAGTCGAGAGACATTGTTGATGAAGGGGAAGGAACATCAAGAACATTCGGGACATTTAGGGAAGTCTGATTACTAAGAGTTATACAATGATAAGGTTTAACAAAGGAAACCTGATCAATGGTCATAATATTCCCATCATGGGGAAAATGGATCACTCGAAAGAGTGTGGACACTACAAATTTCATGGCATAAAGATAATCTCACCCAAGGATAATATTAAAATATAAGGAACCTTGGACTACCATAATATCAATGCAGATAATTTTACCTCATAAGGTGATAGGAAAATGAGTAACGATCCCTAAAGGTATAGTCAGTATTCTATCAAAATCCATTATCTGATCAGTGGCTGGAACAAGCTGAGGATAACCTATTATATTTCTAAGTAGTTGAGGATATAATACTAACAGAATCCCTTTCATCAACAACAGTGCGGAGTATTCTCTTAGCAGTAACTTGCACAGATATCTAGAAAGTGTTATCAACCCAAATGTCACTTATCCATTCGAATGCCGACACTTCATATGTTGGTACACAAAAGGACACTTTTGGATTGAAGGTTGCCTAAACACTATAGATGGGCATGACAAGAGATGCATTCACTATCCAACTAGCTTGCCATTTTACCTTTATATATGTTGTTTTCTGTACGCGACTATCTCCACAGCAACTAGCGTACATACGTGACTATCTTCTTTGACAACCCATGTACTGTATGCGACTATTCTCATTGCAACCCACGTACAGATCTATATGCGGGTTTCCCTTATAGCAACTCACGTGTCATATGCAGGTTGCCAGTATCAATAGTAGCGTACACATCCATTCGACATTAAAAATAATAAAAAATGATTAATGGAGATTTTTTGAGCCCTAATAATTAACTATCTCAACTGTCTCAACCTCCTCAGCCTTCGAAACTGCTCTATTTCCCAAAGTATAAATAGAGGCCTTGGGGAGGGCATTAATCAATCATACTTGGAGAGCAAAGTTATGTTGGTGGTATATCTTTAGAAGTCTTTGGAGCAATAGAACTCAAAGTCCTTTGGTTGTGGAGGAGTCCTTGTCTCAGGCATTGGGTTGTACACTTATCTCATTCACTACTGTTAATAAAGAGAATTTTTCTTCCAACTTTGTGTTGAGTCTCTTTCATGTATCATGGTTGATGAATATTTTTGATTAAGCACTCTATATATTTTTTATATAACCTGTCATATATACATGTATAATATTGGACTTGGAGAATTTTCTCTTTGTAGGTGAAGGGGGTGCATCCCTGAAATCTTTGGAGAGAAGCAGAGCGGGAGAAGAGAAAGCTTGGATCAACCGTCGTTAATCGGGTGAGTTCAACATTTTTTCCTATTCCTTTTCTGTACTTTAAAGATGATTGTTTGAAAGTTTTATAAGTAAGTTGGTAACCCCAGACCCTAGGTTACAAGGGTGTTTATTCCTGTACAACAGAACTGGTGACTCTGCTAGGGAGCCCAGACTGCTGTGGGTTATTTATGTTGATTTTTTCCCAGCCTTTTCCTTGATTCTGTGTGTGGTGTCCTGTCTTGGTTCATGTTTAGAGTGGTGTTTGAAGACCTTGAAATTTTTTCTTTTTATTAGAAAATTTTATACCTGTACGCAGGTTTCTCTTGCACACAGTCGCGTACAGAGGCCTGCGTACGCGGGTTTCTCTATATGACAGTTGCATACAGTATGTGGGTTTCCCTTGTACACAGTCGCGTACAAGCCTGAGCATTGAAATTTTTGGGCTAGGGTTTGCTTTTCCCTATCCCATTTTAAAGTTTGTTTGCTGGTTGGCCTTCCTTATAAACATTGCACTGTGAGTTTGATGACCTTGTTAGCCACAAATGGTGCTTTATTGTAAAGCCCTTGAGTTCTTATTATTTGGATTGTCTTCTGTTAGCAACTTGAAGTGGATTTTCCTTTTTGGGTTATAGGTTCAAGTGTTGGTTGTTTGAATTAGTGATCAAGGTTCTAGACACTGTATATCCCATTCTATTTTCGGATAGTTTTTGGTTTGCCACTTGCCTTTGTTTGATCTCAGTGATTTCCTTTCATTGTGTCCACTCAAGATAGGGTTCCAAGTCTTCCTTAGGTGGTTGATATTTGGTCTTATTAATCTATTTACTTCACTTTGCGTACTTTATACAGTTAGTTTAATTCAAGCATACTCAAGTTTGTTGCATTTAGGTGCATAGTAGTCTTTGAGCATTTTAAAAAGTGAAAAGAAAACATTTAGAAGCTTTTGCATTTGATTTGCATATAGTAGTTTTATTTTCAGTTTTTAAAATATAATCTCAAAAAACTACAAAAATATAGTCTTAGTATTCTCTTTATCGTTGCATTTTCATCAATTTACATTTACAAAAAATAGAAAAGAGAAGCTTAGTTTTTAAGTAGTGATAATTTGCTTTGGAAGTATACACCTTTGCTTTTTATATTTCTTATCGAGTCAAAAACATCATAGTCTTTCACTCCACTTGCCTTTTGAGTAAAAATGGCCCTTAAAATGAACACAATAATTAAAATCTATTAGTATTTTTTTTAGGGCGATACACCTACTAGCTTAGGCTAGACTTGTGGGATAGGAAGTGTAAACTTCCCATAAGTATTAAAATTTAGACATAGTGGGCCGATTGATAGGTAAATCATTCTCTTTATCAATAGTATCTCGGAAGCTCCTCTCAAATGGGAGTCAAGCACGAGGCCATGTGGAGGCATTGGACTGAGGATATAACCCTCCGATTCCTTGTCGAAATGTAAATCAGGATTTTTACGCATCTGCGGATTCTGTCCTAGATAGAGTTTTGGGCTCAGCTACCTTGCCCATGCATACGAATCAGGCTTGCGACTGTCCCCCTAGAATGTTGGTATAGTTAAGGTATCCTCTAGTCTCTTGACATCTAGGGTTCATACCTAGGTAAACCAGAAGGCTATTTCTGGTTCACCTTGGACATGCTTGGAAGGTAACCCTTGTTGAAAGTGTAGGAGGGTGGTGGGTGATTCCTCTGCTTGTGCCTAAGAACCTCTTCAAGGATGACAAGTAACTGTTCTTCAACTTTCTTCAAGAAAGCATACCTTTTACCCTTACTGATTGTTGAGACTTTAGGAATTTTAGTAGTGATTGCTTTATGATTTTTCTATGTTTAGCTAACATTAGGGTTTTAATTGTCAAATTTACAATCATGGAGGAACAACCTATTAGAAGGTCACGAAGGTTTCAAAACCTTCCTCCTCTCATCACATTGGAACCTCCACCTCCACCTTAAAGGCGAAGATTGGACACAGACGGTTCATTTGAACCGATAGGAGTAAGTAAAGTTCTGGGTGAACCAGAACTTAGGGAAAATGGTTTTGATTTTAACACAGTTGAGATAGAAGACTTGCAAGCTAATGAGTTTGAAAGGAATTTTAATACACCCTTGACTGAATTAAATGATCCTGTGATCGTCCAGGTTCGTCCTTTTGATCCACCCATTTTTGGTGTCCCTGTGGGCAAGATAATGTCTACTATAGGAGAAATTTCTTTTGTTTTCACCTCAGCTACTCCAACTGAAGGGGTGCTACCTCCCATGGTAAGTGCCCCTATATCTAGCATACCTACTATGCCCTTAACTCTAGTGAGCCAAGTGGTTCAACCGCCAGTTTCCACAAGCCTAGCAGGTGCTTCTTGTGGCATGGTTACTGGGATTCCTAGTATACCTATTGTTCCTTCCTCCTTCACACACACTGCCCAGAGTGGTCCTGCAGGATCCTCGGCTTTTGTCCAAGGATTTCCTTGGAATGGGGGGCATATTCCCCCATCCACTCCATACGTAGGCCCATCACCCTCTTATGTAGGAGTGCAGTTTGGAAACACTAACCCTTATGGGAAAGTTTTTCAAACTCCGGTCTCGGACCCGTTCATGAGCTCTCCCTTTTCATTATTCAGCGGAGGAATACTTGCCCCTGTTTTTTAAACCCCAATTTTGACTAGGACAACCAGAACCTCTTATACTGCACCTCCCACCCATAAACCTGTGGCTTACAAATGGAATTCGTTCCAAAGTAACCCATCCACTTCACAATCGGCGGCTGGGTGAAACCCCACCTTTACATATGGGAACTTGGGGGCAAGCCCCTCTAATCCCCATTCTAGTACTTTTAGTGCTCTGGTTAGACCTAAGATTCTATTCCTGGCAATGTTAAACTTGCCATATTTGTCTAAATTGATGAATGACCCGGTGAGGCATGATCCCTCCTGGCCACCTGTCTCCACCAAATTGCCATCGAACATCCCAAAATTCGAAGGAAAAGTTGGTGAAGATATTGGGGCTCATGCCACCACTTTTCATTTATGGTGTTCTTCTAATTCTCTGAATGAATATTTATTTAGGTTGAGGCTATTCCAAAGAACCTTAATGAGTACTGCAGCAAAATGGTACATTGAGTTGCCTTCTGCCGCATTCAGTAGTTTTTGGGACTTGGCTAATGCATTCCTTAGCCACTTTCAGCTTTCGGTCCGATATGATTTCAGAACGGACTTGTTATCTACCTTTAGGCAGAACAAGGCTACCCACATCTTGGATCACATCCAAGAGTGGAGGAGGAAAAAGAGCCTTATTAAAGCCACTATTCCTCTTGAGTTCTTATTAGAGTGGTTCCTTAAATCCCTATTGCGTTATATATCTAAGGATGTATCCACTTCAGGAGTGATGAATGAGGAATAAACTATCCTTAGGGCCCATCAATTGGATTTGATTTATTTTCAATCTAGGATCTTGTATGAGATTATCCCTGAGGCACCGAGGCCTACCATGATGTAGAGAAACCTAAGCCTAGACCCCATGCCGATGGTGTGGTTGGGTCCGTAAACTCTCCCAATATAGAATATTTGGCCAAACAGCTCCATCAGCTGTCCGTCAAACATTCTATGATGGAGGTAGAAAAGGCTACCCCCTCACCCCAAAATGCAAATGTTTTTGCACAGACCTCTCAGAAGGTCAATCAGCAGCTCGGCGGGAAAAAGAAGAGAGGAAAGAAAGGGGAGGGAAATCAAAACAAGCAGAAACCCGCAAACAATTTTGATGGGGGCAAGAAAGAAAATAAAAAGGTGAAATTCCCATGTAAGTTGTGCCATGAAGATCACCTCACCCATCTTTGTCCCCTTATGGAACAAGCCCAGAAGCTGCTAAAAGCCTAACAACCGGTTGTCCTGAAGGATCCTTTTCCCCATGGGTAGAATTCTGCTTCAGCTTCTAATGTAGCAGGGGGCACTCCAAATTCCCTTGACCCGAATTATATCAACATGGTTCGATCTTCGAATTTGCTACAGACCAGGAATAAAAACTATGAAAAAGAGACTTCTGAGAAGGGTAAGTCTATAGGTGAAACTTCTAACCCTCTCATGATCAAGAAGTGTACTGAAACTATGCCTAAGATACCAAAAGGTGTCTTTAAGAAGACCTTGCATAACACTAATGCTAGAGTTGCTTCAAATTACTTTGTGGTTGAAGACTTGGCCCAAACCCCTTGTGCAATGTCAGCTTTAAAGGTGCTATAGAGATGTCCTGCCCAGCGGGATGCACTCTTAGTAGCCTTAGGCAGCATGGACTCGTCGAGTCTCATGGAAAAATTTCACTTGTATGATGTTAAAATTTTCCTACCTTACCATGTAGCCTTATCAATAGATGTCATCCATGGTGGAAATACCATTGGAAGGGCAGTTGTTGACGAGGGTGCTTCTACATGCATTATTTCCTTGTCTTGTTGGAAAGCTCTTGGATCCCCAGAGCTGGTTCCATCAAACACCTTACTTACTGCTTTCGACGAGAGGTCATTCCATCCACATGGTATCCTACTGACTTTCGAAATTAAGCTAGCAGGGAAGGCAGTTTCTGTTGAGGGAGAGGTGATTGATGCACCCTTAGATTATAACCTACTTTTGGGAAGAAGTTGGACTTATGCCATGTCTACTAGTGCATCAGCCGTCTTTTGGGTGGTAGTGTTTCCACATGAAGGGAAGTTGGTTACTATTGACCAACTCAATTTTACTCGGAAAGGCCGCATGGAGTCTAATGATTCCATTGTACCATTGGTTGATCAAGTGAAACCTGCTACTAAGAGCTTGGGGGCTGGAATGTACTCATCATTGATGGGCACATTTGATCTTCCAGCCCCGATTAACTATATAGGTTCTACTAGTGTGGGGAAGTCCATAGCCACGGTTGTTCATAGGACTGATCCTTGGGTTCTCCCTTCCCCCCTTGAACCGGAAGTGCCCTTATCGGTAGTGGAAGTGGCTTACCAGGCTATCACTCAAACCACTGTTGATCCCATTCCAGACTCTCTCACAATCTCAGAGGACCTGGAAGAAGTCTATTTTCCTGCTTGGGCAGAAAAATCTTTGCATTCTATGGATTGTTTAGATATGGTTTTACCTTTTGATGAAGCCATTCTAGAAGCCATGTGTGGATGTGATAAGATCTGCAAAGATCTTCATCATCGATCCTATTTTCTTCTGGAGCTAAGCAGGATAGAGAATCAAGAGTTTCATATGAGACTGGCATACGATGTTGATATACCCATCAATCCATTACCAAAGGAACGAATGTTTGTTGAGGGGAATATAGAAAATATTTTCACTACTATCCCTATCAACATATCTGTAAATCCTGACATTGTGGAAAATATACATATCGGTGCAAACTGCTCTCTTGAAAAGATTGCAACCTATACGTCCTTGTTCAAGGAGTTCTGTGGCATTTTTTTCCTGGTCATATGAGGAGATGCCAGGCATTGATCCATCTATAGTTGAGTATGAGATCCGAACATACCCTGACGCTAAACCTGTTCAGCAAAAGTTATGACCTGTTAACCCGTGTAAAGCGATAGCTGTGAAGGATGAAGTTGAAAAACTATTGAAAGCCGGTTTTGTTTATCCCATAGCTCTGATGGAATGTGTATCCAACCCTGTTCCCATTAATAAGAAGCAAGGGACCAGGCACGTCTGTATTGACTTTAGAGATTTGAACAAATCCTGTCCTAAGGAAAACTATCCCACACCATTTATAGACCAAATTATTGATGCTTGCATGGGAAGTGAAGTTTTTTTCGTTTATGGATGGCTTCTTTGGATATAATCAAATTCGAATAAAACCGAGAGACCAACATAAAACTTCTTTCATTTGTCCTTGGGGTACCTTCACGTACAAAACAAATCTGGGGCAACCTTTCAGTAGGCAATGAATTTTTCCTTCCATGATATCAAAGCCATTGTCGAACCTTACCTTGATGATCTGCCTACACATTCTTGTAAGAGGATTGACCATCCAGATCACTTACAGTTGATATTTGAATGATGTAGATACTATAAAATCCACTTGAATCCCCACAAGTGTGTGTTCTGTGTCAAGTCAGGAAGACTACTTGGGTTCATTGTTTCTAATAGAGGCATTTAGGTGGATCCGTTAAAAGTAGAGGCCATTGTAAATCTACCTCCTCCTCGTTCTATCAGGCAACTTCAGAGCCTGTAGGGAAAGTCCAATTTTCTTCAACGTTTCATTGTAAACTATGCCAAGATTACTAAGGGTTTCATGTGCCTGCTAAAACAGGACACCCCATTTGTATGGGATGAAACTGCACAACTCGCTTTCGAGGCATTGAAAAAAGCTTTTTTGTCGGCTCCTTTATTGCATCCGCTAGATTACTCTAGGGATTTTATATTGTATCTGGCCATGTTCGAGTCAACCATAGGGGTAGTCCTAGTCCTGGAGGATGATAAGCTCCAAGAGTATGTCATTTACTATCTTAGCCATGCTTTAGCTGGACCTGAACTCAGGTACTCCCACGTCGAGAAATTGGCCTTAGCAGCTGTCTATACTGTTCAGAGGTTACGTCACTACATTTTACTGAGGACTACAATAGTAGTGGCGGATGTTAATCCTTTTCAATATGTTTTGTCTCGATGGATTTTTGGAGGCAAACTCAACAAATGGATTGTCATTCTCCAAGAGTTTGAGTTGGATTTCCAGTCTGCTAAATCTAAAAAATCCTTAGTTTTTGCTGAGCTTATAGTAGAATTTCCAACAGAAGAAGATGTAGTCATTGAAGAAGACTCATTCCCAGATGAGCATATCTTCTTGATATCCACCTCTAACCCCTGGTATGGAGATATACTTATCTATCTCTAGACTTTGAAGTATCCTGCAGCTTTCTCGCGGGAGGAACGACGTAGACTACACCTTCACGCCAAGAACTACCTCATCATAGGAGATACTTTATATTGTAGGGGGATAGATTCCATTTTGTGTCGATGTCTTACCCATGAGGAAGTGGATATTGTCCTAAATGATGCCCATAGTGGAGCGTGTTGGGGTCAATTATCTGTGTTAGCAACGGGCCAGAAGATACAATGTGCCGGTTATTTTTGGCCTATGATCTTCAAGGATTGTGTGGAAGATGTGAAGCACTGTCATCCTTGTCAGCTTCACACCATAAATATGTGGTCACATCCCGCTCCGTTATTTCCCATTGTCTCGGTGGGCCCCTTCATGAAGTGGGGGATTGATTACGTGACATGTAACCCAGCCTCGGCTGGGGGGAACAAATATATCATTGTTGCTGTGGACTATTTTATGAAATGGGCAGAGCCAATTCCCACCTTTAAAGCTGACAAGAAAACCACAGTTTTTTTCGTGTTCAATCAAATTATAGCATGGTTTGGTATACCCAAGGTGATTGTCACTAACCATGGCATTCATTTTCAAAATAGCATGATGACGGAACTGACCACTCTGCTTGGATTTAGACAAGAACATTCATCTTTGTACTATCCTCAAGCAAATGGTCAGGTTGAGGCTGTCAATAAAACTTTGAAGACTATCCTCAAACGTACTATTGATGCAGCCCATTCTAACTGGCATATCATGCTATACCCCGCACTTTGGGCATATCCAACTAATGTAAAAACTGCTCCGAGTTTCTCCCCCTTCCAAGTCGTTCATGGAGTGGAATCCATTACCCCAGTTGAATGTGAAATCCCGTCCTTGAAAATAGCTATTCATGTGTTACCTGATACGACGGAGCTTGAAGAACGTCTAGTACATTTAGAACATCTTGATGAGCAGCATCGAGATGCGCTGATAGCAAATCAAGCTCACAAAAATAGGGTCAAAAGCCAATATGATAATTCGGTCAAGCCTTGAATTTTCTCTGAGGGGGCACTTGTTTTTCTCTGGGACCAAGACAAAGAACCCATAGGGGCAGGAAAGTTCAAGTCCATGTGGTTGGGGCCTTATGTTGTGTCAAAGGTCTTAAAGAAGGGCACATATGAATTGATTGATTTTGATGGGAATAAGCTACCTGAGCCTAGAAATGGGCCCTAGCTGAAGAAGTACTATGCTTAGGCTAAGCACTTTTTCTTGTATTTTATTGTATGCATTTTTATGTACACTAGTTCGTCGGTTTTTGTTTTTTATACCATATGCTGGTTGTTTCAGATGTCTTCCGAGAGGTTCGTAGGTTTCTCTGATGGTGCCAGTCGCCATACTTGTAATCTAGCTTCAGCGGCATGGGTCATTTATTCTCCCTCAGGACAGTTAGTTGCCTCAGGAGGCACTTGCTTAGGTCCTGCTTCTAATAATGTCACTGAGTATAGGGTTGTAATTGAGCTTCTATGGGATGCTTTGTCACATGGTATCACTCACCTGGAAGTTCAACTAGACTCTCAACTGGTGGTTTCCCGGCTCAATCGAGCTTATCAGGTGCGGAAGCCTATTCTATTACGTCAGTTTATGCAAGTTAGGAATAAATTTTGAATTCATTACATTCAATCATATTCCAAGAAATCATAATTCATTAACTGATGCATATGCTAATTACATCTTGGATTGGCATTTAACACATTTTTCATAAAAATATACAGCATACACATAAAAAAACATTTTTAACTAAACCGACAATATATATATATGTGTGTGTGTGTGTGTGTGTGTGTGTGTGTGTGTGTGTGTGTGTGTGTGTGTGTGTGTGTGTGAATATCTGTCCATAGATAGGTCGAGTATCTGATCCTTAGATCCAGTCATAACTATATAATATACAAAAAATATACAAAATATGGATCAAAGTCCATCAAATCCTCTAAATCTAAGCTGGACCACCCTGGTCCCCCCGCTCTCCTTGTACTCTGGATTCTTCAACCTCCTTGGATTGAATAGCCTCAATAGCATCTATGTATACCAATACTGCTCTGGCTACCCTCCTCAAAAGACGTATCTAGACAGGTAGTACTCCAACCACAAACTCCTACATGATGGCTTGGATGTGCTCAATCTGTAAGGTGGGTACTCTCTGGGTAAGCCTGGCCAGCTTCCCCTCAAGAACCTAATCATCCCCTGGTCCTCTCCCAGGATAGGATGCACATACATGCGTGGATGCCCTTCAGGGTGGACTGGTCCAATATTTGCATTTTGACATGTTTATAGGATTATAACTCTTATACATATGTATATATATCTATATTTAAAATTCATAAAAAATTGAAAAATTGAAAATAAAAAAATTACCTAACTCTCCCCATGCTCCTACTAGAGGGAGGACGAGATCTAGATCACCACGGAAATCCATTCCGGCATATGGAAACTACTCCAAAGCTGGCAACTGACTCTCCCACCAAAAGTAGAAGTCATCATCATAGACACTCTGCATTGAACCACCATCTCCCTAGTGAAGGAATATATCTCCCCATCTACTCAGCCGAGGTTGACGAGGAGAACAAACTAGTAAAGGTACCACGGGGCTCAATCCTAGCACTCTCTCAAAGAAGAAGGCTAGTAGTATGCTAGAATATCCAAAATTCTTTCTCCTTCCTCTCTTGCAGTCAGAGAGCTATTTCCTCATAATCGGGATCACTCCCGAGCACCAATCATATAGGCCCCCCTGCATACAATCCACTGCTAGTCTCATCTAGTTCCATGTAGCAAGGTGAAGAGAAGATGATCCTGCAACCCTCACTATGGTACTTGTCAATACCTGTAGAGGAAGATCACGTATGTGTACAATAGGGATGTAACTCCCTCTCTTTTGTGTACCTGGTGTGTAGTATATGTCAATGTAGTTTTGGACACTTAGAGGGTCACCGCCTCTGTTGGTGCCTTCCAAGTTGATTGGAGCTCCCCGTCATGATAGACCGACAATGAAATAGATATCCCTTGAAGTAATATCCAAGGACTCACCTTGAAGGTCAAACATGCCCAAATCATGATCCCAGTAATTTATCATGAACTCTAGCAGGCGGACATTGGCCCGCATAGTTGATGTACAAAAAAACTTTAATAACCCACTTGAACGTAAAACATTCACAGTGGGGGCATCCTGGATTGTTTCTTGATCCATATCTTCATGTTCGCGCTCCCTCCACTCAAGCACCATATTCAAACCTAGTAAAACAAGCATTGCAAACCTTTAGTTTCATGTAAAATTTCAAAAATTTGACCCTACATGATTTTTATCCACCTCACACAGCATACATGACTGTCTATTTAGGCATGTTGCGTACTATACGCGTCTGTCCTTCGGGAAACCTGCATACAGAATGTGTGTATGCGAGTTTCACTATAGTGAACCCGCGTACACATCGTTCCTTTATTGAGGGTGCTCAAAAATATAAAATTTGGGCTCAATTTTGAAATTTGCTAGGATCAAATTGAAGAGCTTGGGGTGTAGTCTTACCTGACACTTGCGGATTTGGAATTGGTCCACCGGATTGTCCACACCGAGCAATTGAAGATAGAGGTGAAAACTTGTCTTTTATGGCTAAAAATCCAAATGGTGAGTTTTATTTATGTTTTTGAACTATTTATAGAAATTATATTTCTCAAGTGGGTTTTTTCCCTATAGTTTATAATTCATCAAACTAATACCATATCTTTTTTCCTTTTAACAAGTTTATCATCATTCTAAGGTGTTTTTTGCTCATATAGGATGGTTTCTCGCTGTTTCACATGCATTTTTCATCTATACCTACTCCATCTTATACTTAGTAATCAACATTTTAACCACGGACTATGGTATTTTTAACCATTAGCTCCTTGTCTTTACCATTGTTCTTCCATGGATAGGGCCTTCCTCTCATGAGTATCCTCATTTAGAACCTATGTTGTCTTTCAATACTCATGCTGCAGCTGTCTTAGGTACAAGGGAATCCTTTTAGCTAGTTTTCATGCCAAATGGAGCCTCATTTTGGTCTCTTTTTACAAGCTATCCCTTTATAGGACTCCCCACCCTTATGGAGTTTCTTTAGGCCCAGGTCTGACTCCTTAAAATAGACTTGATTGCCGAGTTAACTTGTTTGTTCAATCTTGTTAAGAATATGTGAATGGGCATCCGCATTGGTGGTAGGTTATCTCTTTCTTAGACCATGCGGAATAGTACGAGAAAGGACCACTCTCTTTTCTACGGAATTGAGAAGAGTATTCTCAAGCATATGTTTATCACTTTTCTGGACCCGAGGGACTAAATTTATGGAAAAGGAACACCTGGTATGAGCTTAGTTTTCTCTTTTTTGTGCTCTGTACCTAAACATGAAAGAGATTCCAAGTGTACTTTATGTATTTTTCATGCTCGTTAAAAACTAAGAACAAAGCATCTAGTTTATTGTTGTAATCCCCATTTCTCGTACTCAAATGGATCTTTCTGAGTGATCTTGCTTTCCTTCACACTCCTAAAATGCAATCTATATGCTGCTCTTGAAGGAGCGTTGGGTAGGTGGTAATTTAACCTTTTTCGGACCTCCCTGACTAAGTACGAAAAAGGTTCACCTTTTCTTCTACGGAAGTTAAGAGAGTTATTTTGTGGTATGTTTTATACTTTTTTGGCCTCAGGAGACTAAATTGGATGAAAAAGGACCCCCTTGGAGTCTTCTTTGGAGTTTTCAAACTCTCTAAATGTGAAAACACCAACTAAGCATGTACTAGTTTGGGCTTATTAAATCCACGAATCAGTGACACTATCAAGCAATATTCCCTCTTCTCTTCAAGCTTGTTAAAAAATGAAGAGAGACTCGAGTTGACTTTCCTGGACTCATTAAAATTTAACAGGGAATGTAAGGAAGAAGTTTTCTCTTGGTTTTCAGTTAGTGGCAGCATGTCATCCTTTAACATAGCACTCTTTGTATTTTCCGATACCCATGTCTCAGTTTTCACTTTTTGTTTAGCTATTACTTTGAGTTTTTTACTCCTCCTCTTGTTAGTTCTACCTGGGGAATCTAATCATGTCTCCTACATGACAGATAAGTCTAGTTGTTCTATCTATAAAGTTAAAATCTTGTTATATCAAAATCCTATCACCATCATGTGATAAGTCATTTGACATACCTACTTACCCTGAATCCCAGCTTCTGGAGTGGAAACTAAATGGTTTTTCATCAATCTGTCATACAAATTCCCAGCAATGCACATTCCCTTTTATCCAGGAGCGGTACCCCTGCTCGCACCGCTTTTCATCGATTGTCCACAAGCGATGCCACCACCCATTTCCCTTGGTCCATAGGTGGTTATTACTAGAACCAATCTGTCATAGAAGGAGAAGCATGGTACCTTGGGTAAAAAGGAAAAAAGAGAAGTTTCTCGAGGCTTCTAGATGATAAGCCTCGTGTACTACCTTATCCCTACTGTTGTGGGTTGGTTGAGCTCGAGATCCCTCATCCTAGGATCTTAGAAGCCACCTAATGCACTAATTTATCAACTATCTCTATCCATTAAATCCCTATAAATATGAGCTCATAGCCATGGTTGGGGGGAGAACATTGAAGGTATTGTTATGCTGTTGGATTGATTCTTGGCCCAAGATCATTTGGAAAGAGCATAGAGAGCTAGAGTCGGAGCTTTCAGGGATGAAGAGCTGGTTTCATGGAGATGCATGTCAACACTAAGGCTTGGTTGTAAAATTCTTCATATTTCTAATGCAAGTTGATTTCTGTCCCACATATGATGTTGTTGTTGTGATTTCGCATATATATGTTGCTAGATTCCTTAGTCACTATCATAGATTAGTAGATCATATTATGGTTGCTTTGATTCGTTTTGTGTTGATATTTTTTGCAGGTACATAGGTGAACTATCAAAGAATTGTATTCCAGATATCTACAACGTCTAGGGAGAGTCTTCAACCTCTGTCATCTATTTGTTCTAGATCTGAACCATTCAGACCAGTGGAACACGTTGCTATCTGCAGGAGGTGAAATATTCCAGCCAACAAATCTGGTGACTCCGCTGGGCAATAGAGTATTTAGTTGTTTTGATCTTCCTTAGTCTGCAACTCTTGTCCAAATCCAGGCTCCATTTTATTCAACTCTTTTCAGTCAGATATACTTTCTGATTTGTATTATTTGGGTTTGAAATTTTAGATCTATTTAGATCTGAGTCATTTCGGTCTTTTATGCTCTATTACCATATTCAATTCGACAGTATTTTCCTTGATGTAGTCTTTTTTGACTTCATCCATTGTTCTTTTTTTTGTTTTGCCCATCTACAAGGAACTACGCCCATGCTGTGTATGAGGAGAGGTGCCACCGCCTGAACATAGTGAGTAGTAAGAGGTGCCACTTCCTGTATCTAGTTTTCAAGGAGCAGTGTTGTCTTGGAAATGATCTGTCAACACCTACGAAACACGGTGCCAGGTAGGCATTAGTCCAAAACTCTTTTTCCTCATTTTTCTTTGTAAAAATTTGGAATTTTGATTGCTTTCAATTCTGTTATCAGGCTTGTGTTATTGAATTTGATGTGTGTGGCTTGCTGCTTTGATGGTTTAAGATTGATTTGAGTGGAATTTCAAAAGTTTGTTTAGTCTTTTTGATTGTTCATCCGCTTCTTGCTTGTTGGTTGTGCTTAAAGAAGGATTTCTTGTTTTCTGAAAGTTAGGGTGCTCATTGAAGTCTCTTTTCGTTGCATATACTGAAAGAAGAACACTATATTATCTTCTAGATTTCATTTCTTGCTTGCATAGCAAACTTCTTTTTCTTTCCTTCAAAAAAGAAAAGTTTTGCTTGAGATTAGGACATCATATTTGAGCATTGGATTTGGGCTTTCTGATTGGCTTTACAAGATTTCAGGACCGTTATGATCTTTCGTCTCTCATGCATATAAGACTATCTCAATCAAAATAAAAAAATGGTAGTTTTAAGTTAGATTTGCTTATGTTTTTGAGAAATTTGAAAAGTTAGAGTGCATTGGAATATAGGTGTGCTTGGTGTTGTTCTTTTAGGAAAAGAGATTCTCACCCTTATCATTTGCTTTTGAAAAGAAGAATTTGGTTTGTAAAAGTGTTTTCTTATCTTTGATTTGATGTTCATGACTGTTGATTGGAATGATTTTTGGTTTTGAAAGAAAAACAAAAATGCTCTCTTCCCTCCCATAAGTAGGCATACTGAACAGTAAAGTGAACATTTGCATAAGCATATTGCATGGTTTTACTTTTCTATCAAAACATCATGCATTCACCTAACCGTACAAGTTAAAATTAATGGTAGTTGTAGGTTAAAATTTATGTAGTAACTTGAGTGATAGGTTAGAGACGTGTTCGGGCATTGTAAAACGTAGGAGCTGTCGTTATTTGTTAGCATTACATTCCGGGACTCATGCGGTTCTTTCACCTACCATCGGTATATCAAACATCCTTTCATTTACCCTTGAGGTATATAGAAAGGTACTTCACGTACTCGATTGTATATCGGAAGGCCCCTTGTGTACAGTTATGCATTAGACAGTACTACTACCAATTTGAGCTCCCACGTACCTTGAGTATATCGGGAGACCCCACTAGGGTACCTTATCTATTTGAGAAAATCCCTTTGGCCGTCTTGTTTGGAGCCATACACTGAAACCAACATTCAGGGAGATTACTACGCACATACCCTCGAGGTATATCATGAGTGGCACCTTCTTGACAATCCTAGTGAGAGACCTGACTTTTGAACTCCTCCTGTCATTTTAAGTCTACTTGTTTTGACCTATAGTTTGAGTAGGGAAGTCTTTTGGTGTGTTTTTTTTTTAATTTTTAGACCCTAGGTTAGATAGGAACTATACAAACTGGTTGAGTTAAGACAATACAGAAGAGTATAGGGCTTGCCACCTGATTTTATTCCTGTTTCAGGAGAAAATCCAATGGAAGCTATCGACCAGGGAGCTGTTACCACCTCCCAAGTGGGAGATAATGTGGTGGTGGAAAGTGGAGTACCATATTCTTCACACTCGCCTCCCCTGGTCCAACAATCTTCTCGAGGAAATTCATCGTTCCATTCTCCCTTGGAAGTTCATGTTGATGATACCCGTCTGGAATTTGGTCCTAATGCTCCTTTTTGGGAGACACCTATCTGACATGCCATTGCCTCATTTGGTACCCGTGTAAGTTTTCCTGATAATGGAGAAGAATGTAGGCAATACTGTGCTGCTATTCTCTGTGCACAGGAGGTAGAAAATCATATTGATAACCTATTAGTCTCTACACTAGTACGTTCCACATCCCTTCCTATGGGATATCATTCACTAGCCGATTCTATGAGACCCATTGAACCGATTATAGATCGTCCATTAACAACCCACAGCCCAGGTCAAATTTCCACCCCTCTAACCTCTTATGTTATGTCTTTTCCAAATCCTCCCAATGCTTTTGCATCTAGGGCCCAACCTTCAATTCCTGTTTCGTCAATACCTTTGAATGCCAGGGGGCAACCCCCGACATGAACTACGTTATCTGATATCGGAGTTGTACCTAGTCAAGGGAAAACATCTAACATAGAAACATCTATAGTTTTTGTCCCTCCCACCCACACTAATGTGGTAAATCCCCTATCTAGTTTAGGTCAGCTCTTGGGGGCACAACCTGTTACCATTCAGTCTTCTAGTGGTTATGGTTATCAAATACCTGTAGGTAATCATCCATCTAATCCTACAGGAATTCCTTATACTGGAATTCCATACCCTAGTAACACTTTTATTCCATGGGGGAAACCCAATTGGTTTTACATGCCAGTAATGGGAGGGATACCTATACATACTGTGGGAGGTGCAGGAGGACCACCTTATGGAGGTCCTCCCCCTGGGGGACCTAATGGTCCCGGAGGATCTGGAAATTTTCCTCCACATGGTCCTGGAGGTCTTAGTGGTCTTGGGGGACTTGGTGGATTTCCTCCTTATGGATCTAGAGGGTCTGGTGGCCCTCCACCTAGTGGTTCCGGTGGCTCTGGAGGTTTACCACCTCCTGGAGGCTCCGGAGGGTCTGGCGGTCTGCCTCCTGGTGGTCCCGGTGGTCCTTGTGGTCTCGATGGCTCTGGAAGTCCTCCTCCTAGAGGCCTTGGTGGTCCTAGTGGTCCTAATTCCAGAAATCAACCCCCCATGGGTGGATCCTCCGGTGGTTCATCCTCACAACAACCTATTTATCAGTCTACCTATGGCCCTACTGGTAATTATATGCCTTATCAATATTACCACTATGTGCAACCAAATAGACAGTTACCTTTCCTAGAAACTTTAGACTTGCCTGATTTGTCCAAGTTGATTAATTATCCCATTCGACACAATCCCTCGTGGCCTCCCACTCCGGTAAAGTTACCATTGGATATTCTGAAATTCAATGGGAAGCAGGGTGAAGATCCGTGGAACCATGTTATGACTTTTAATTTGTGGCGTTCCTTGAACTCCCTCATGGATGATTCTGTTCAGTTACAACTCTTTCAACAAACTTTGATTGGTACGGCCGCGAAGTGGTATATTGAACTCCCACAACATTCTTTTGTGTATTTTGGCTCATTGGCAACCGTATTTCTTACGCACTTTCAACTCCCTATCCATTATGAAATGGGCACTAAAAATTTTAACTTCTCTGTGATAGAACACTTCCACCCATATTTTTTATCATATTCATGAGTGGAGAAGGTGGAGAAGGATTATTAAGGCCCCTATTCTGGATCAGTTGTTAACTCATTGGTTCACTAAGTCCTTGTTGCCTCTTATTTCCCGAGATGTGGCCATGGGCGGTGCTGTTACTGAAGAGAAAGCTATTATTCAGGCTCAGTACCTAGACTTGGTCTCTTCCGAGTCTGAGACTCTTTATGACCTGATTCCTCAAGCTCCTTTCCACAGCACTGACCTTGCCAAGCCACCAACAGAGGTACCTATTGATGGGATTGTTGGTTCAATCCATTCCCCATCCACAGTGAAACCTACTAAGCAAACCCAAACTACTACTCTTTTGAATCCCAAGGTTTCTGCCAAGGTCAATTCTATTCAAAGTACCCAAACCTTGGGTAATAAAAAGAAAGGTAAAAATCGAAATAAAAAACCTGGAAACCAACAGGAGACCCCACTATCAATGAATAATGACAACGACAAAGGGAAAAGGAAGGATAAATATCCTTGTCTATTATGCAGTGGTGACCATTTTTCAAAGGAGTGTCCCCATCGGGATGAAATCTCCCAGTTTCTAAAGTCTAATCCCACACCTGCAGTACTTACGGATCCCTTTCCCTCTCAACAACAACTGGCACACCACATGTCTAACCAGGGAAACTCTAGTTAATTGGAGGAAATTTGTATAATGTCCTCAGATACCATCCATCTGCAAACTTGAAGCCAGAATTATGATAAACCCGCATATAAGAAACAATATCAATCTTCTTTAGGGAAATCTCCCTCTACTAGTTCTCCAGAATCCTCGACTACTATTCCCTTGTCTATCAAGAAGCCTACTCTCGACATGATTTTTCACCCACCAAAGAGTACTCTTCGAAAGGCTATCTTTAATCTCAATGCGCGAGCTACTTGTCACATCCCTGTCCCTTCGACTGACGAAGAGGATGCGACCATGGCGTTAACCATCCAAGAAACCAGCCCCATGAACATGGGAAACCATAAAATGCTAAAACAGAATGCTGAAATAAAATGATTTGAACTAGAACATGGACGGATGCAATTGTTTATCATACGCAGCAGAAACATCATACATTCATACAGGCATTCATTCAACATGTTCATCACATTCATTAATAGAAATTATGATTGCAGAAGTAAAATGAGCAAGATCACTTATCTTATGAAGAAGTCAATCTGTAACTAGCTACGTCGCTACAACTTTCCACCCAACCATAGGCCAGCGTGCTCCTCAATCTCTCAGCAACACTGCCACCCCCGAGTTGGGCATGATTCTCCAAGGAATAAGGGAACAAGCAGGCTTAGACATAGCCAAGATACACAAAACACAGCCAAGACAACACAGTTGGGTTTATCAGGCCATCAAGGAGTTGGGAAAGGCTAAATGCTAAGCTGGTGAGCTCATTGCAGAGCAAGGAACACCTACACCAGAACTAGCTTGACTTCTAAGACACCCACACACACCCAACACAAGGAATCAGTCCCTTCTCTGCTACACAGTCCCTCAGGCCCTGCATTCCCTTCCAGTGCTATTTAGGGGTTGTGGAGAAGAAAGCCATCCCTCTAGCTCCGTCTGTGTGGTTTCCAGCCACCAGGTTTATCAAGAAAAACAAGCCCCCATCCCTGCTCCTACACAGTCTGAAGCCCAACCATTGCGCCTAAGAAATTAATCAGTGGTTACAGCTGAATAGGGGAAATGACCCCCAAGCAAATTTCAATAGGCCACTGAACGTATCAGTGCACACAATTTACAATATGGGGGAAATCAACAGTCCCAAAACGTATCAGCATACATTGTGCGTGAAATGAATAGACTCGCGTCCCTAAAACATAAAGGAGACCACAGCAATCATGATGTAAAGGAGACCACAGCAACACAACAAATATTCGAGGAGAATGGTGGCAACCATAACTCACGGGAAGAACAACAGTCCCATTCTCAACATTGAAATGATAGGAGAAATGGCACGACCATACCAGTCTGTGAGGATATCATACAACTAAAAATGTGGATGGCCCTTCACCAGAAAACTGTGGATGAAAGAGCACGGCTCCCAGTTTGTTGCACGAGTCGAAACCCAAGGGAAAATCCTATGCGTGAAAAATAATGAGCAGACAACGATCCCTGTGTGAGGATGAATAGCTCTACCTCTGCGCGTGGGTGAACAGAAAATCGTGATGAACAAAAAAAAACCATGGAGATAATGCGTAGTGGAGAGAAGTAATGAAGGGCATAGTCATTCCTTTCCCCATCGTGAGGTTCATTGCTGGTGGAGTGTTCGTGTAGGCATGGACTAACAGTCCTGCCACCCCACTCCCAAAAACAATAACTGCCTCGACCACCAGCATCAATTCTCAATTGTGGTGGTTGGATAAAACAAAGGAAGGTGACACATGGGTCTTCTCCTCATGGCTCAAGGTTTGACAATTTCCCCACCCTTATCCTTGTGAAAATCATGCCCCTTCCCAATTTAGTTGCCAAGAGCGTAGCTGGTCGGGTTCATTTTAATTAAAGATGCATATGTACATGATGACAAAACTTAATATCTATGTCGCATGCCCCGATACACCATCGGTGACAGATTTAAATCTGAAACACAACATAACCAATCAATGGTGGGGCCTTGGCCTTTAGCTCCACACCATGATCATTACAATATATACATCATATACATCTAATGCAACTGGGTCAAAACCAGGGTGTTACATTCTCCTCCCCCTTCATAGCACTGTCCTCAGTGCTTTTACAAAATTTGAACAAAATGCTACATTGGTACTGCCTCAGTGTTCCGCAGATTTGAACAAAAATGGATGTGTCAATCGCATGGCATCCTCCAGCTCCCATGTAGCCTCTTCAGGTCTGTAGTGCTCCCATTGCACCTTTACCTGACCTATGGCCCAGTTCCAGAGCATTGTGACCTTCCTGTCGAGGATGCGCATTGGCTCGATTCGGAAATCTCCCTCGGGTTCCACCTGAATCACATCCCAATTTATCACATGCTTAGGATCATGTACATATCTCTTAAGAAAAGAAACATGAAAAACATTATGAGCTCTAGTGCTAGCAGGCAATGCAAGTCTATATGCAACTGGCCCTATTCTTTCAAGCACTTCAAATGACCCACAATATATAGGTGACAACTTGGCACAACTTCCAAGCTTCAAGGAACTCTTCCTTGCCCGCACTCTAAGGTAAACATGATCCCCAACACTGAACTCCCTATTCACCCTATGCTTATCCGCATAGATTTTCTGTCTGTCCTGTGCTACCTTCAGCTTCTGCCTGATCTTTACAACCTCTTACTCCATTTCCTTGAGCAATTCTGGTCCTAGCACAATCCTGTTCACTGGATTGTCCCAAGTCATTGGTGTCCTACACCTTCTTCCATACAAAGCTTCATACAGACTCATCCCCAAGGATTCCTACTGTCAATTGTTATAAGAAAACTCTAACAAGTGTAAGACCAAGTGTAAGTAATCTTCCCACTTGGTTGGTTTGTCCATTACGTACATGCGAAGCATATCTTCAAGCACTTGATACACTCTCTCAGTCTGCCCATCTGTCTGAGGATGGTATGCAGTGCTGAAGTTTAGCTTTGTACCAAAATCTGCAAACAACCCCTTCTAAAAGTTGGAAGTAAACTTGACATCCCTGTCAGAGACTATTGCCTTCGGCAATCCATGCAATTTGAATATCTCCTTCATGAAGATCTTTGCAATGTCACCAATCTTATGTGTAGACTTAACTGGTATAAAATGTGTTGCCTTTGTCAACTTGTCCACCACAACCATGATGGAATCATGTTGTCTCCAAGTCATTGGCAATCCTGTAATAAAATCCATGGAAATAACTTCCCATTTCCATTCTGAAATTGGCGAAGGCTGCAACAAACCTGCAGGGTGTTGAAGCTCAACCTTTACCTGCTGACATTTCATACACCTTGAAATGTACTCAGCCATATCCCTTTTCATTCCTGGCCATAAGTACTGCTTTCTGGCTGTAGCAATTGTCTTCTGATATCCAGGGTGACTAGAATACAGAGCTTGATGGATCTCATCCATAACAACTCTCCTCAAATCTGCTACATCTGGAATATAAATTCTACATTTATAAGTGAGAAGCCCATCTTCTTCCAATTTATACCCCTCATACCTCTTCTCAAGACCTTGCTGCTGCAATTTTCCTTTTACCTGCTCATACAATTAATCTTCAGCAGCATGACTAACAATCTGTTGCCTCAAATCTGATTGGCAAATACTAAGAGATGCCACATGCATTTCCTGCACCTTCCTGCTGAGTGCATCAGCTACCTTATTTTCCTTTCCCTTTATGTGCTTGATTTCAAAATCAAACTCACATAAAAATTCCAGCCATCTTGCTTGCCTAGCATTCAGAGTAGGCTGATCAAACAAATACTTCAGTCCACAATGGTCTGTTCTGAGCTCAAATCTCCTGCCCATCAAGTAATGTCTCCACATCTTGAGAGCATGTACTATGGCTGCAAGCTCTAGATCATGAGTGGCATAGTTCTTCTCATGTTCCTTCAGCTTTCTTGACTCATAACATATCACGTGGCTGTCCTGCATAAGGACTCCTCCAAGCCCTTGCCTGCATGCATCGGTACACACCACAAAATCTTTTTCTGGATCTGCAACCTTCAATACTGGTGCACTGGTGAGAAGACTCTTCAACTGCTGGAAGCTTTCTTCACACCTCGATGTCCATTCGAACTTCATCCCCTTATTTTGCAAAGAAGTGATGGCATGTGCAACTTTGGAGAATCCCTCAATGAATCTCTTGTAGTATCCTGCAAGTCCCATGAAAGACCTTACATCTTTCACATTTCTTGGAGTAGGCCAATTCATAATGGCTTCAATATTTTCAGGGTCCACAGATATACCCTCCTCTGAGATAATGTGACCCAAATATTGAATCCTATCTCTATAGAAGTCACACTTGCTCAATTTCGCATACAACTGATGCTCCCTAAGCAATTGCAATGCCAATCTCAAATTCTCTTCATGCTCTTCCTCATTCTTAGAATAAACAAGAATGTCATTAAGGAAAACAAGAACAAACTTGTCCAAATACCTGCTGAAGACACTGTTCATAAGGCACATAAATGTAGCTGGTGCATTTGTGAGGCCAAATGGTACCACTACAAACTCATAATGCCCATACCTTGTCCTAAAGGCTGTCTTATGAATGTCTTCATCCTTGATTCTCACCTGATGGTAACTAGACCTCAATTCAATCTTGGAAAATACCTTTGCTCCTCTCATTTAATCAAAGAGGTCATCAATCCTAGGAAAAGGATATTTATTCTTCACATTAACCTTGTTCAATTGTCTGTAATCGATACATAAACTGAGTGTACCATCTTTTTTCTTTACAAATAGAACTGGTGCTCCCCAAGGGGACACACTCGGCCGGATATACTTCTTTTCCAACAACTCTTGCAGTTGCATCTTTAACTCTAGCATCTCTAGGGTACTCATCCTGTAGGGTGCCTTGCACATTGGTGCTACTCCTGGCACAAGTTCAATTGTGAAATGAATGTCCCTCTTTGGAGGAATCCCTGGAATCTCATCAGGAAATACATCCCTGAATTCTTGTAACACTTGATAGTCTTCCAACCTTGGAGTTTCATCTCTTGATGTCTCCAAAATATGAGCTGCATACAACTGGCAGCCATTCCTACAGAACTTCTTTAACTGCATTGCTGAAACCTGCCTTACTGAAATCACCTTTGGGATACCTTTCACAACTACTAGGTTCCCTTCTTCATTCATGCATTCGAAAGTCTTATGGTAACAGTCAAGCTTCACTCGATGAGCTTCTAACCAATCCATTCCAATGAGAACATCATAGGAACCAAGCGGTAGAACATTCAGATCTACACAAGTGACCAATCCATCCATGACCAATGGAAATTTCTCTACCACTTCACTGACCTTTCTCTTAGTTCCAGTGGCTAGCTGAACTAACCAAGACTTCCTATGCTTTATTTTCTTAAAAGCACAAATCTCCACTACTCTAGGAGTAATGTAACTGTGTGTAGAACTAGGGTCAGTCAAAATAGAAACAGATTGCTCGACAATCTTACCTGCTACTTCAACCACAGTTGATTGGTGATCTACCTGGCGGTCCTCCAGTGCTGCATAAATCCTAGGGACTGCCCTTGCTACTTGACCCACTTTTTCTGCTTCTCAAATGTTATAAGTTGGCATTTCACTCTCATTATCGAGTGGACAATTTCTACGCATGTGGGTTCCTCCACATTTCCAACATTGAAGTGGCCCTCTATCCTGCTGTGGATCTTTATGCTTTTCTCCTGTCACTCCAACTGGCTTACTCGCAGCTTGGGATGGCTGCTTCTGCTGATTCCTGAAGTTAGAAGGTTTAAAAATTTTCTTTCTTTGGTCAAACTTCTCATTCTTCTTGTCCTTCCATGCCTTATGGTAATCCGACTTACCTTTGCTTTGCTCATAGCAATATTTAGCCTTCCTTATTGCTTCCTCAAGAGTTCTAGGTTCATAAAACTCAATTCTATCTTTGTAAGACTGAGGTAATCCACTCAAAAAATGTTGGACCTTCACTTTTTCATCTCTGATGTACCAGACATACCTCAACAGTTCCAAATACTTATTTCCATACTCTTCCATGGTCCGCTGTCCCAATCTCAGCTCATGGAACTCCTTAATCTTGTCATCATAATATCTGTCAGAGAGGTATTTCTGCTTGAAATACTTCTTGAACTGTTTCTGCTTAAGTCTCCTTTCACTGATCCTCTTTACTTGCTTGAAGTGTTCCCACCAAATGGATGCTCTTCCATTCAGATTGAATATGGCAACTCTTTCCTTCATGTTTCCTGAATAGTCATGCACTTGAAAGTACTTCTTAATACCAAGAATCCAAGCTTCAGCCTCTTGTCCAGTCTTTACCTCACCATCAAATGTAGGAGGTTTAGCTTTCTTAAATTCATCCCAAGAGCGATCCCTATGGTGTCTCTTTCTTTTTCTTTTATGAGAAGAAGAACTTGAATCCCCACTGAATTCTTCAGAATCAGATGATCCACTAGAAGTCCTTCTCCTTCTCCTAGTACTGCTCTTACTGCCTTCTGGTCTTACTGTACCTCGTCCAGAGTCTATATTTCTTTGCAAGTCTGTCAAACTTTGCAACATTGCAGCATTCAACTGATGCTGCTCTTCTTGGGATTTAATCAAGCTTCTCATGGTGGCTGCAACATCTGACGGCGTCTCTTGAAATATCCTTCCATTAGACTCAATGTCACCATTTCTATTATGGACATTTTCTCCCATGGAATCTTCTGCTCGCTTGTAAGAATCCCGAGCATCATAACCATCATGGGTTCTCATGACTAAAACACCTCTGGCTTTACCACACTATTCTTCCGAGAGTACTGCTTTCAGAAGTTATCTAAAGTTCTCCAAATGTGTTCGTGGCAAATTGTTAGATGTATAATATTAATATAAATCAAAATTTCTTACCTTTTCTTCTGGAAATTCATAAAACAACAATTATGCTAAACACATAATTTTCTCTATTTCATATTCAACCCTGTAATCCACTGAAAAACCACTGAAAATCCTACTGAAAAATGGCCGAAATTTCCTCTACAAAATTTGATCCCATTCCAACTATCACTCTGACATTTCGGCAGTCAAATCAACTAGCTTCTTCTGCTGTTCATCGGACGCACATTTTCTTGGGCAACCACAACGGCGGAAAGTGATCTTCCTACCATTTCCACGGGAAAACATCTAGAATTTTCGATCAGCGAGTTGCTTGTCTAATTCCTTTCATGTATCAGGCCTGTAGTGTTCTATCATTCTGCAATGGTGGCCAACAATCCCCTTATAACTTCCGTGGATCACAGTTTTGTCGGCGGTCAGAACGTCATCCCACTATGGCATCGGACTCTCAATCCTCTAAGCGTCCATAACGGCGGCAAACCAATCAAATATTTTCCGCCTATCCTTTTCTATCAGTGAAAACTTCCCCTATCCATCGCCGGTCATCCACTATTTGTCACTGCCGCCTGGGGTTACTGTTCATTACTGCTTCGTCATCGGCAGCTAGAGGACAAGTTCGTCGGCAAGATAGTTCCATCAGCAGCCGCAACGGTAGCCCCCATCTTTGATCTTCTTCCGATCGGTGGCCAAATCTACTAAGGCATAACCTGATCGGCATCGACAGTCTCTTCTCATCAGAAGGCTAGTTCTCTTAGATTCCGCAACGACGGGTGTACGAACCACTAACTTTTGCTGATCCAAACAGTTAACCATCACCGATCACCAATAGCCTCAACACTTAGACGATGTTTGAAAATTTCTTCTTCTATCGGTGAAAACTTTCTCTATCTTCTGTTGACTCTGTCGGCTCCATAATCCACTAACACCTCAGCATCGGCGAGTGGAAGACTAAAGCATCGGCAGTTTAGTTCATTCAATAGCCGCAACGACGGCTCGTCATCTCTGATCTTCTTCCGATCAGCTCAACTTTCTTCTTTCTGTCAGCGAAATAGTTCCTTCCGCACCCACAACGGTGGAACATGATCCTTGATCTGCTCCCGATCGATGGCCCAATCCTCTATGGCATGAACCAATCGGCATCGACAGTCTTTCCTCGTCGGCAGGCTAGTTCCTTTGGCTTTCGCAACGGCGGGCGCACATTACACTATCTTCTTCTGACGGTCGTTGTTTTCATCACTTAGAAAAATTTTAACTTTCTTTCTTTACGGTGTCAGTGGTCGGAGGCTTTTCTCATCGGACGCATAGTCCTTTAGCCATCTGCAACGGCAGGCACTCGATCAACTATTTTCTTTTGATAGCCGACAATTTTCTTTCCAACTGTCCTCGTCGGGTGTGCTTCCGCCTAACTCTTCCGCTACATCAGAAGTCTTTCCCACTAACTCTTCCACTACATCAGAAGTCTTTTCCACTAAATATTCCGATGATCCAACAATCCAACTGTGCCCCGTCGGGCATGCTTCTTCCTAGCCCTTCCGCTATATCGGAAGTCTTTCCCACTAACTCTTCTGATGATCCGACGGTTCAACACTTAGACAAATTTTTGAATTTTCCAGTCATAAACTGATTTCTCCTGGGAAGAAATAAATTCTGCTCCTATCACTACATCTTCGTGGTCCATGCAGGCCCATGCTGTAACATGAGCTCTGATACCACGCTGTCACGTCCCTGTCCTTCCGACCAACGAAGAGGATGCGACCATGGCGTTAACCATTCGGGCAACCAGCCCCATGAACATGGGAAACCATAAAATGCTAAAACAGAATGCTGAAATAAAATGATTTGAACTAGAACATGCATGGATGCAATTGTTTATCATATGCAGCGGAAACATCATACATTCATACAGGCATTCATTCAACATGTTCATCACATTCATTAACAGAAATTATGATTGCAGAAGTAAAATGAGCAAGATCACTTATCTTATGAAGAAGTCAATCCGCAACCAGCTATGTCGCTACAATGTTCCACCCAACCATAGGCCAACATGCTCCTTAATCTCTCAGCAACGCTGCCACCCCCGAGCTGGGCATGATTATCCAAGGAATAAGGGAACAAGTAGGCTTACACATAGCCAAGATACACAAAACACAGCAAAGCCAACACAGTTGGGTTTATCAGGCCATCAAGGAGTTGGGAAAGGATAAATGCTAAGCTGGTGAGCTCATTATAGAGCTAGGAACACCTACACCAGAACTAGCCTGACTTCTAAGACACCCACACACACCCAACACAAGGAATCAGTCCCTTCTCCGCTACACAGTCCCTCAGGCCCTGCATTCCCTTCCAGTGCTATTCAGGGGTTGTGGAGAAGAAAGCCAACCCTCTAGCTCCGTCTGTGCGATTTCCAGCCACCAGTTTTATCAAACAAACCAAGCCCCATCCTTGGTCCTACACAATTCGAAGACCAACCATTGCGCGCAGGAAATTAATCAGCAGTTATAGCTGAACAGGGGAAATGACTCCCAAGCGAATTTCAATAGGCCACTGAACGTATCAGTGCACACAATTTACAATATGGGGGGAATCAACAGTCCCAAAATGTATCAGCATACACTATGCATGAAATGAACAGACTCCCACCCCCAAAACATAAAGGAGACCACAACAATCATGATGTAAAGGAGACCACAGCAACACAACAAATCTTCGAGGAGAATGGTGGAAACCATAACTCACGGGAAGAACAACAGTCCCATTCTCAACATTAAAATGGTAGGATAAATGGCACGACCATACCAGTCTATGAGGATAACATACAACTGAAAACATGGATGGCCCTTCACTAGAAAACCGTGGATGAAAGAGCACGGCTCCTAGTTTGCTGCACAAGTTGAAACCCAGGGGAAAATCCTGTGCGTGAAAAATAATGAGCAGACAACGATCCCTGCGTGAGGATGAATAGCTCTACCTCTGTGCGTGGGTGAATAGACAACCATGAGGAACAAAAACAAACCATGGAGATAACGCGCAGTGGAGAGAAGTAATGAAGGGCATAGTCATTCCTTTCCCCATCGTGAGGTTCATTGTTGGTGGAGTGTGCGTGTAGGCATGGACTGACAGTCCTGCCACCCCACTCCCAAAAACAATAACTACCTCAACCACCAGCAACAATTCTCAATTGTGGTGGTTGGATAAAACAAAGGAAGGTGACACATGGGTTTTCCCCTCATGGCTCAAGGTTTGACAATTTCCCCACCCTTATCCTTGTGAAAATCATGCCCCTTCTCAATTTAGTTGCCGCGAGCGTAGCTGGTCGGGTTCATTTTAATTAAAGATGCATATGTACATGATGACAAAAATTAATATCTATGTCGCATGCCCCGATACACCATCGGTGACAAATTTAAATATGAAACATAGCATAACCAATCAATGGTGGGGCCTTGGCCTTTAGCTCCGCACCATGATCATTACAATATATACATCATATACATCTAATGAAACGGGGTCAAAACTGGGGTGTTACACTGCTCAATTCTATAATGTAGTTGAAGATCTCGCTTAGGCACCTTATGTGATGTCTACCCTAGAAGTACTCCAAAGTTGCCCCACACAGCGCAAGAACTTGTTGACAGCTTTAGGAGCTTTAGACTTGGATAACACTAATATGATTCACTTCAATGTTGAGAACTATAAACCTAGATTACCACATAAACTCACTTTTCAGATAATTACAAAAGTAGTGGGAAAGAAAGTCTTTCGAACGGTACTAGATGAAGGAGCTTCGACCTTGGTGTTATCTCTGACTTGTTGGAAAGCTCTTGGCTCTCCCGATCTTGTTACATCATCGACGACCCTTAAATCCTTTGATGGATGGGGTTTCCAACCCCATGGTCTCATATCAGCCCTCATGATCGAGTTGAGGGGAAAAACCGTTTCCATCCAAGTAGAAGTGGTGGATGCCCCTTTGGATTATAACCTCCTTTTAAGAAGGAATTGGTTCTATGCCATGACTGCTGTTGCTTCAATAGTATTTCAAATGGTCCATTTCCCACATCTTGGGAGAATTTTTACCATTGACCAGCCTGATTTTTGTATGCCAGATGTTACTACTTCCATGGCTAATAACATCCCCATGTTAGGTCAGTCCCCTCCTCCTTACCAGTCGATTGGGGTAGGCATGCTGAAGGATTCATCTCTTATGGGGATTTTTTCTTCTACTCCTCCTAGAACGGATACCATGATAGTACATATGATCACCTTATTTGATTTTGAGCCCAAGGGAAAAAATGTTGTTGAGTCCACCTCATTGAGCCTGCACAAAGCTATGTATGACACCATTCAAACTTGTTCCGATGATCACACTGATGACCTTCATTTAGTGGCTTTAGATCCTTACCATTTACCGTACTGGTTAGAACCTTCTCTTTCAATTCTAGATTATCTCTCCGAGACTTTTCCTTTCGATGAGTCCATTATAGAGATCATAAATACGGATGAGCCCATTTGGGAGGATCACCATCATAGATCCATGTTCCTCCCCAATACCAGTTCGGGTAGCCATGATTTTGCATCCTTGTTTCCTGTTGATATTGTCAATGTTCTACAAAGTCCTATATTGTTGCAAGACACAGATTCTGAAGGAAACCTTTGCAACATTACTCAGATGAACCTAATTGACATATCAGCCAAGCTTGATGTTATTGAGCACGTTCATGTTGGGCAGAACTTCTCCACAGATGAATCTGAAGCATATAAGGCACTTTTTAAGGAATTTCGTGATATTTTTTCCTGGTCCTATGAAGAGATGCCAAGGATTGACCCTTCCATTGTGGTCCACAAGATTAAAACTTATCCCACGGCTAAACCTGTCAGGTAGAAACTTAGGCAAGTCCATCCTAGGCAAGCCACAGTTATTAAAGCTGAGATTGAGAAACTTCTGAAAGCTGGTTTTTTTTATCTTGTACCTCTGACAGAATGGGTATCGAACATTGTCCCTGTCAATAAAAAGCAGGGCACCATTAGAGTCTGCATCGACTTTAAGGATTTAAATAAATCTTGTCCCAAGGAAAACTTTCCTACCCCACATATCAATCAGATTATCGACAACTATGCTGGAAGTGTCATATTTTCATTCATGGATGGCTTCTCTGGCTACAATCAGATTGAGATATTGCCCTTTCATCAGCATAAGACAGCATTCATTTTCCCATGGGGAACCTTTGCATATAATAAGTTACCTTTCGGCTTGAAAAATGATGGAGCCATGTTCCAACGTGCGATGTCCTATGTGTTTCATGACGTTAAAAATATTGTTGAACCATACCTTGATGACCTCCCTGCTCATTCACAGCAACGGGAGGACCATCCTGGTCATCTTAGAGACATATTCCTGAGATGTTGTCATTAAAATATACGGCTCAATTTGCATAAATGTGTTTTTTGCATTGAGACATGACTTCTGCTTGGCTTTGTGGTATCCAAAGATGCCATCCAGATCGATCCTTTGAAGATTGCCGCTATCATTAATCTACCAGCCCCAACCAACATCCTTGAACTCCAAAGTTTGTAGGGGAAGGAAAACTTTCTCCGCCATTTTTTGTGCAATTTCCTTGAGAAAATGCACGGTTATATGTGTCTCCTCAAGAAGAACACTCCATTCTTTTGGGATGACCATGCCCAATGTGCCTTTGATAATCTTAAGCATGCTCTGACTCGTTCACCCGTGATACACCCCCCGTATTATTCAAAGGACTTTCTCTTATATATTGCTTCCTCCGCTACTACCATCGCCATGGTTTTAGTGCAAGAAAATCTCCACGGTCAGGAGCACGTGATTTATTATGCCAGTAAGAATCTTATTGATTCTAAGACCCGTTACTCACATGTGGAGAAGCTAGCTTTGGCCATGGTCATTGCTGTGCAAAAATTTTGTCACTACATTCTGCTTCGTACTACCACCATATTGGCAGACTAGAACCCGATGTACTACATTCTGACTCATTAGGTACTTGGGGGCAAGTACTCCCATTGGATTGTCATCCTTCAGGAGTTCGATCTCGAGTTTGCCAAGGCTACATCAAAGAAATATTTGGTTTTTGCTGAGCTTATGTGTGACCTTCCCTGTGCTACCATGGAATCTGAGCCCAGCGATTCATTTCTAGATGAATTCTTGTTCCTAATTAACACTACTGATCCTTGGTATGGAGATTTGCTGATTTATCTCCAGACCCAGCGTTTTCAGCTGCATCTATCTCATGATGATCATTGCTGCATCTATCACCACACGAAGTACTATCTTATCTTAAATGATACCTTATATAGATGTGGGATTGATTCCATTCTTCAGCGATGCTTCACTCATGAGGAGATTGAACATGTACTGAATGATTGCCACTATAGAGCATGTGCCATCCATTTATCTGGGATGGCTACAACCCAAAAAATCTTTTGAGTTGGCTATTTCTGGCCTTCTGTCTTCAAAGACTGTCATGAGGCTGTTAAGAAATTCCCACCTTGCCAACATTTTTATCCCAAAAAGCGCACCCATCCTGCTCCACTTCACCCCGTAATTGTTGTTGGCCCTTTTACCAAATGGGGTTTTGAATTCATGCATTGTAAGCCTACATCAGTCGGGGGGCATGGTTACATCATCATAGCCATGGATTATTTCACAAAATGGGATGAGGCCATGCCTACATATGCAGAAGATGGTAAGACTACCACTCTCTTCTTGTTCAATGATATCATAGCTAGATTTGGAGTTCCGCAGTCCATCGTCACTGATCACGAATCTCATTTCCGTAATCAAATGATGGAGGAATTGAGTGCCAAGCTAGGTTTTCACCATGAAAACTCTATGCCGTATTATCCACAAGCTAATGGTTAGGTAGAGGCCATTAACAAGATTTTGAAAAATATGCTTCGTCGGATGGTTGGAGATCATAAATCCAATTGGAATCTCATTCTTTTTTCCGCTCTTTGGGCTTATCAAACTTCCATGAAAACAACTACTGGTTTCATGAAATTCCATCTTGTTTGTGGACTTGAAGCTGTCTTGCCGATCCAATGTCAGATTCCATCTTTACAACTTGCTGTCGAAATTATTCTAGACACTTCCATAGAGGAAGCAAGATTTTGGTACTTAAATAACCTTGATGAGACTCGTAGAGATGCTGCCTTGGCTAATGAGGCACATAAGAAACGCGTTAAGGCGCAGTACGATAAATCCATCTAGCCTTGTGTTTTCAACGAGGGTGACCTAGTTTTGACTTATGACTAGAGATATGACAAGCTAGGGAAGGGTAAGTTCGAGTCCATGTGGTATGGACCTTTTGTTATTTCCAAGGTGTTAGAGAAAGGAGCCTATGAGTTAGTTGATTATGATGGAATCCCTTTGGGGAAACCTCGCAATGGGTTGTACCTGAGCAGGTACTATGCCTAGGTTTTCTTGGATGGCATCTTATATATATGTATATTGATTGATTTTCAGTGTGCTTTTAGTATTTTCAAGATGGTTTTGAGTTTTAGTGTCCGCATCTGTTTATACCATGTTTTGGTCATGCAAATGGCTTTCTATGGCTTCGCTGATGGTGCTTGCCACCACACCTTGAATCTAGCCTCGGCTGCTTGGGTTCTCTATTCCCCAGCTGAAGATTTGGTCAGTTCAGGAGCGATTTGTTTAGGTCCCGCTACTAATAACATTGTTGAATATGAAGCAGTCATCGATCTTCTGACTGAAGCTACCTCCCAGGATTTCCATGATCTAGTAGTTTTGATGGACTCTCAGCTTGTGGTTTGTCATTTAAACCATGTCTATACCATTAGGAACCCAGTGCTCCTTCACCTCTTCCGGAGGGTACGTTTGCTAGAAATATCATTTGGAACCATTACCTATAGGCATATCCCTAGGGAACATAATGTAGTTGATGATTCATTGGCTAATTACATGCTAGACTGACATATTTCCCATTCATGACATTAAATCAAACATGGTATATTGTAAATAAACATTTAAAGACACATAGAACTCATAGAAAATGCATTTATCCATTTGAGACATATAAACACCATGTAAAAGTCTGTATGTATATATATATATATATATATATATATATAAAAGTTTTACAAAAATAGGTCCCAAGATCTCATCTGAAGCACGTAGGCTTTCAGGAAAAATCATCATACAAAAAATCCTAAAGCTATCATCTTTCAGTATACATGTCTCATCCACTAATGGTGCTCATGATAGCACATCACCGCTTAAGCCACCTTATGTAGTAGCCTGCTGAATCGGCCTGGTACTTCCGCCATAGATCTCTGATATCTAGTCGGGAGGTCATCTATATCAGCATCTCGGATGTCCAAAGTCAACCTCTCTAGGTTCTCCTCTAGCTCCCCGGTGATATCATCACCCTGTGGCATGAAGCGAGCTTCGGATCTCCTATCTAATGGATATTCTCCTCCAGGCCTCGTTGCTCCAATATCTACATGAAGACAAACAGGTCTTGTCACTTATCATAAAAAAATATAAAACATAAAAAACATAAAAACATTTTCCATTGTTAGGGTTTTTTGCTTCTTACCAATGTCACCCCACTGCCCTCCAAGTGGGAGAGGTAGGTGAGTATCACCTATAAAATTTGTGTCCGCATAGGTATAGTTCTCAACCATGAGTATCTGATCCCGCAACCATCTGAAGAATGGATCACCGAACTTCACTCTGCCCCTACCCACTCCTGTGTGAGCCATGACCTAGACCCACCTCAGCATATGGGGGTCCTATGCTCTCAGACTCTGGAAATCCACCTGGGGTCTCATCTGTGGGATCCACTCAAAGAAGAAGCAAGCTAAGATGGAACCAAATCCGAACTGCTTCAGCTCTCCCTGTCGACATTTAGTCAGCTAATCCTTGAATATTGGAAGCAATGCTTCCACCTAGTTGAACACCGTAGGTGCCATAGCCTCTAGGGCGTACAACATATGTACCCTAGAATCTTGATGCACACCTTGGATCCCTACCACCCTCTTCATGGTGAATGCGACAATCTGTAGAGCCTTTTCCATCACTGCACTGATGGGGATTTTCTTCCTCGAGGTACCTGTACCTGGTACACAATGCCAATCTATGAGCTATATGGTGGTAATATCCCCACCACGGGAACCTGTCAGTGAGATGGAGTCACCCTATCTTGATAGGGCAGTCAGGAAGTAGATATCCTCTACCTCCGCTGTAATTATGTGTGTCCCCACCTCGAAATACTATTGTTCTGGATTCCACATTCTCAGTATATGTTCCAGTAATCTCTCGTGGGACACCATTCTTGGTGTCCGAAAGAACTTTAAGATCCCACAGTCCTAGACTGCGGCCATGCAAATTGCATTCCTTTCAGCAGCAACATCCTCATCATCATGTGTTCTTTCCTTCCATATCACCATATTTTAGACACCTAGACCTACCAAAAACAACAATGGTATGCATCAATATCATCCTTGAGTCATTGCAAATCAAAAGAATGAATAAATTTTTCCCATATCATTTGTTTAAATTCTCCATGGCTGGCATCGCCTATGGCCCGTTGGAGACAGGCGGTGGAACCACCTGTCCGCCGTGTTCTTGGTGCGGTTCTCGAGTGGTACCGTGTATCTCGTAAGGGGTAGCTGCAGTGCCCACATATTGGATTTTAGGGATTTCCAAATAGGCCCAAAACCCCACCAAATCCCAAAATAGAAGCTATGAAATGAAATATAAGGGTATTAGTTGTTACCTCCAACTGACGAGACTGAAAACGGACGATGGAAACTCCCGGTATCAGCTGTGGAAGATCTGGCTAGAAAATGCTCCAAGTGCTCTTTGCTAGAGGTAAATAGTGAAATGTTTTGATTTTTAACTATTTACTTGCCTTATATAGACATTTTTTGGGTCTAACTTACTATAGTTTTGATATTACATCATGTTCTGTTCGAAATCTATTTGTCATAATCCCTTAATTTTGATTTTGAATGCATTTAACACTTGTTTATGAGTCATCTGCAGGTTGACTTTAGTAAGAAGCTTTGGAAAGTTTGTTTACGGATTTTTTGTACTTTCACAAAACGAAAAAGGTCATCGAGCGTTTATTACGAAACTTTGTCACACTTGTAAAAATGTAGTATCAAAGCTCCGAGTCGAGTTCAAGTTTCTTTCCAGGCTCGTAAAATATGACCTTGTGTAAAGAAGCATCATGGAGTGCTCTTTTCACCTCTTTTTCAGGCTCCTTAAACATGAAAAAGTCATCGAGTCCGTTTCTGATTCTTTCCAGGCTCGTAAAAGATTACGTTACGTAAAGAAACCTCATGGAGTTCTCTTTAAACCCTTTTCAGGATCCCTAAATACGAAAAGATTGTCGAGCAATCTTTTCTTCTTCATGCTCGTTAAAGTATTTGAAGAGTCGCCCGTTCGACGGTAGGTTATCTCTTTCTCGGTTCGAATAGGACTATTTACGAGAAAGGAACACTCTAGTTAATCATGACTGGAAGAGTTATCTAAGGTATGATTTTACACTTTTTCAAGCCTTAGAGACTAAATCATACGAAAAAGGACCCCCATGGAGTTTTCTTCTGTATTCATTCAAACTCTCTAAACATGAACGATACCAAGTTTTCTTTCAGTGGACTCGTTAAATTAAACATTGAGAGACCCGTTTTGGGAATGAACCCCTCCTCTCTCAGGTTCGTAAAACATATGAGACTGGACTTGTCTTCTGACAAGCTATATCGAGTGTTTGTTAGCCTCTTTGCACTTGTTAAACCAAAAAGAGGCACTCATCGATCATGATGGGAAAAATGGGAAGGGAATCATTTTGTAAATAATGGCAGTTGTTTGTCGTTACCTTTAAACATGGCACTTTTCTGCACAATCATGTCAGTTAATTGGGTATTTAGCTGATCTCCATGACGATCCACTTTCATGAGCCATGTCAATCCTTTAAGTCTTTCAAAAGAATGCATTTTCCACTGTCGCATTGTGTATCTGTCCTGTCTAGTCATGCTGCCAAGTCATTTTGTCGTGCCGCCCAATGTTCAAAGGGGATTTGAAGAATTTTACCTCTGTAGTCTACATAGTCTTTGTGTCAGTATCTTTGAGTCAGTCATATGGTTACTACATTCACATTATTCCATAACTATGTTCCGATTTTTGTGTCGTCGATGTGGGACTCATCATGGCCCTCCTTCGATGAGACTATTCTCGTCGACATCAGCTCATCATCCAGGAAATAGTATTAGAAACAATATTTAGTACCTTGTAGTCTATATGCCTTAATGACAAATTCTCTCACTCTCGACATAGGTTCACATCATTGACCTTTGATCAATAGAATCGGCTGGGTGTTCGACATCAGGACATATATTCGCACTTAGTAGATTGTACTAGGGTACCTTGGGAATCATTGACATTAATGGTGATCTCCCTTGCACTTGTTAATGGTTCACATCATTGGACGATAATCAAGTGGTTTCTACCATGTTCAAATTCAGATCATTGTAATCACATGGATAGAATCGTACTTTGTGGAAGACGAGACGAAGAAATTGGGCATTTGTTTGAAAGCGCTCATTGCTTTTTACCTAGATTGTGATGGAGTTTTGTATATCTAGCATGGATCCACATTTGTATGGTTGTGGCTATGCTCAAAGTTGCATCTGTATGACATAGATCTATGTTGTATGTCTGGTAGCTATGTCCAAGTTTGAGTTCTCTATCACATGGATCTACGTTGTATTCTAGTAGCCATGCTTGTTTATTCCACTCATGGATCTGCCTTGTATTGGTATGCAGCTATGAGTTTGGTTACTTGTGTCTATGAGTAAACATACTGATGTACTACAGATGCCTACTTGACTGCATACTCTGATTGAGCCAACATTTTCATCTCCTGGTGACGACTTGTTCTCAAAGCTCTTGTTTATTGTATCAATCTAAGACTCATGCTTTGGGGGGCATCCTGTTATACCAAAATCCTGTCACCATCATGTGATAAGACATTTGGCATACCTACTTGCCTTGAGTCCCAGCTTCTGGAGTGGAAACTAAATGGTTTTTCATCAATCTTTCATACAAATTCCTAGCACCGTGCATGCCCCTTTATCCAGGAGCGGTACCCCTGCTCGCACCACCTTTCATCAGTTGTCCACAAGTAGTGCCACCACCCATTGCCCTTGGTCCATATGCGGTTATTACCAGAATCGATCTATCATAGAAGGAGAAGCATGGTACCCTAGGTAAAAAGGGAAAAAGAGAAGTTTCTCGAGGCTTCTAGATGATAAGCCTCATGTACTGCCTTATCCCTACTGTTGTGGGTTGGTTGAGCTTGAGATCCCTCATCCTAGGATCTTAGAGGCCACCTCACCCACTAATTTCTCAACCATCTCTATCCATTAAAGCCCTATAAATATGAGCTCATAGCCATGGTTGGGGGGAGAACATTGAAGGTATTGTTATGCTGTTGGATTGATTCTTGGCCCAAGATCATTTGGATAGAGCATAGAGGGCTAGAGTCGGAGCTTTTGGGGATGAAGAGCTGGTTTCATGGAGATGAATGTCAACACCAAGGCCTGGTTGTAAACTTCTTCATATTTCTAATGTAAGTTGATTTCTATCCCACATATGATGTTGTTGTTGTGAATTCGCATATATATGTTGCTAGATTCCTTAGTCACTAGCATAGATTAGTAGATCATATTTTGGTTGCTTTGATTCGTTTCGTGTTGAGATTTTTTACAGTTACACAGGTGAATTGTCAAAGCCTTGTATTCTAGATATCTACAATGTCTAGGGAGAGTATTCAACCTCTGTCCTCTATTTGTTCTGGATCTGAACCATTCAGACTGGTGGAACACCTTGCTGTCCGCAGGAGGTGAAATATTCTAGCCAACAAAGCTACCTTGGGTCATCTCTGTGTCGTGCTCACTGTTCAAGGACTTAACTCAATGTCTGATCTATATCCTGATCCTATCATTGTCATATCTGTTATCACTTGTGTCTCCCTTCCTTTACCTAGTTCCTAGTCACTCTTGTGATCCGTTGGAGGATTTATTGCCTTCCTTATCACAATATGGTTCCACATAAGCACTTCCTGACAACGAAGACCTAGAGTTTTGATGATCGTACCTCAGGATTCACTTTCATTATTGGTGAATTCATTTGCTTCAATTGTCGATTATCACCTATTGATTGACAAATTGTCGAATCCGCTCCATGTTCGACTTCAACCTACATTTATTCACATGTCTTGGATTGTACTGGTTCTTTGGGATTGTTTATGAAGACCTTAGTTCCCTATCTATGGACTAAGTTGCACAAGATTATGTTCTATCCATTTACATAGCTTCCAGATATTTGAAGACTCATCATTATTGTATATTGTTGCTTCGATCCACCTTTGTAATATACGCGGTCTTGTACCTGTACTATATGATGTACTCAAACTTTGTAAAGAAGCTAGTGTTCCAGTATTGTTGCTAGGGTTTTATCCCTAGCTTGTGCGAATGAGCACCTACTAAGGACAATGGATTCCTTAGTAGCAGTTCAATGATATATGAATTAAAAGCTATAACTGAAATAAAAAATTAAGTCTAAACATGTTCATGAAGCAAAAAAAGTAAAAGGTAAAGAATTATTTTATTGATCTGACCTCCAATGTGGAGGTTAGTGAAGCCCTTTGTGATGATCCGAGTCGGTGGCTCTGAGCTTCAAGCTGCTTCTTCTCTTTCTCCAATGGTGGAAATGGGACAAAAGGGGCTCTCAATGGTGAAAGTAGCTCAATGGTGAGCTAGGGTTTCACGAGCAATTTTGGCAGAGGCAGGATACTTGTGATTGTGGATTTTGAATAAGGGGTCTCCATCACTTATTTATAGTGGTGGAGTGCTAGTTTAGGGTTAGGGTTTCAGCTGTTTAGGGTTTCAACTGTTTAGGGTTTCTTTCCTCCTTTTCCTCATTATTTTATATTTTTTCTTCCTTTTTGGGGAATTTTGCTTTTTTGGAGGAATTTTGGATAATTTTTTGGAGGAAAAGAGGGTTTTATGGCCTTTTGGAGGCTTTTCAGATGGTTTTATGGGTTTTTGATGGAAATATGGTAGGAAAATGGACAAATGAGCCATGTAATGGGGCAGATGAGGCAGTGAACCCTTTTTGGGTGTTAACAAGTATATTGAACATAGCATCCTTAGATATGACTTTGTATATGACATTATTATGTATTTGTTTTAGGTACTACCTCTGCTCCATTGGATTTCTGAGTTCTCCAAAGATAATGATTATAATGTATTTCGGCCATTGCTTCCCTCTGACCTCACACATTAGGGGGCATCTATTATCAACCCAAATGACACTTCTCTGTCTGAGTGTCGACACTTCATATGTTGGTACACAAAAGGACACTTTTGGATTGAAGGTTTCCTAAACACTATAGATGGGCATGTCATGAGATGCATTCACTATCCAACCATCTTGCCATTTTACCTTTCTATATGTTGATTTTTGTATGCAACTATCTCCACAACAACTCATGTACATACGCAACTATCTTCTTTGACAACCCGCGTAATGTACGCGACTATTCTCATTGCAACCCGCGTATAGATCTGTATGTGGGTTTCCCTTATAGAAACTCACATTTCATACGTGGGTTTCCAGTATCAATAGTCGCATACACATCCATTCAAAATTAAAAATAATAAAACACAATTAATGGAGATTTGTTGAGCCCTAATCATTAACTATCTCAACTGTCTCAACCTCCTCAACCTTCAAAACTGCTCTATTTCCCAAAGTATAAATAGAGGCCTTGGGGATGGAATTAATCAATCATAATTGGAGAGCAAAGTTATGCTGGTGGTATATCTTCAAAAGAATTTGGAGCAGCAGAAATCAGAGTGCTTTGGTTGCAGAGGAGTCCTTGTCTCAAGCGTTGGGTTGTACACTTATCTCATTCACTATTGTTAATAAAGAGAATTCTTCTTCCAACTTTGTGTTGAGTCTCTTTCATGTATCATGGTTGATGAATATTTTTGATTAAGCACTCTATATATTGTTTATCTAACCTGTCATATATACATGTATAAGATTGTACTTGGAGAATTTTCTCTTTGCAGGTGAAGGAGGTGCATCCCTGAAATATTTGGAGAGAAGCAGAGCGAGAGAAGAGAAAGCTTGGATCAACCGTCGTTAATTGCGTGAGTTCAACATTTCTTCCTATTCCTTTTCTGTACTTCAAAGCTGATTGTCTGCAAGTTTTAGAAGTAAGTTGGTAAACCCAGACCCTAGGTTACAAGGGTTTTTATTCCTGTACAACAGAAAGGAACAATTGAATGAAGATGATATTATGTTAGATTACTCCAATCAAAGGAAATATCCTCAGTACTTGGAGAGGGTTTTGTTGAAATAGAAAAAAATTCCCCTTGCGGAGAATAGTTCGAACTGACTACGAAAAATTTAGCGGGTTTCGGTTCACTCTCAATTGGAAGATAGGGACAAGACAAATATTGTGTCAAAGTGACTACTTAAATCTTAACAATCTCATATGAAAGAGTGGGATCAGGTGGAGATGACATCAACTCAACCACTTTAACTTCACTCTTGAAAGGAAGAGTGAGATGAACTACAGGTTCTCCACTCTCTAAAGAAAGAGCGGGATTGACTAAGGATGGAACTGGATCAACCACTTTATCAACCAATGGGAGGTCAAGGGAAAAATTACAGTAACCTATTGGAAGCCATTTTTGAGGAACAATAATATATTCCAACAACTACGAAGATCCATCCATGCAAGGAAAAAGGTAAGTAAGGTGCATGCCAATACATAGAAAGAAAAAATTTCTAACTTTTCATTTTCGAATCTTAATCATAGAGTCACTGGTTGATGGGGTATCATCAGTATGATGATCAAAGGGTGATGACATGGGTTTCTAAGAGGAACCATACCACACTTCTTAAAATTGGGACAGACCATGACAATCCCTAAGAAGATGTCCACCCTTGCAAATTCAGCAAGGGAACTTAGGTTTATGAGGTGTTTTTGTGGGCTTATCAATGCTCTCAACATTGTGAGGAGTAGTTGGTTGAGATTTGGTTTTTTGTTTGTATTTATTCTTCTTAATATTAATTTTCCTCTTCTTCTTCTTATCCACCTTATTACTAGCATCGTAAATTTTGATAGGTGAAGAAGGAGAAAGGGAAGAAGACACATCTGGTGAAGAAGGTGAAAGATCAACATGATGTTGATGCTCTTGTGATGGAGAGTTGGGATTTGAAACAATTGGTGAAATTGGGATAACCGGACTGGAGAATAACCATATAGGTAATCTTATAGTCAATCCAGGAAGACTTAATGTAGAAATGAGAGGAGGACCAAGATTTCCAAATGAAGGAATAACAAAAGGTTCCCCTTGAGAAAGGGTCTCTTGGTTGGTAGTTCCAGAAGGCATAGCCAAAACTACGTAACAAAACTACCTCTCTCTTTAATAATTTTAATTGTATAGGAAACAAGAGATTGTAATACCCCTATTTTGACCCTGTGGAAATTGAACCAAGTGATAGATTAATTTTACTCACAACAATTAACAATTGATCATGCAAAATCACTCACAAAAGAGACTGAAATTGGAGCTGAACACTAAAATGTATTAAATCAGTGTACAATAGCCAAACCTGTATCATAATAGGTTGTTGAATAAATAACATACATCATGGATTCGAATGCATGAGGAGCAATTCAAATCTAGCATAAAGCAAGCTTACTAAAAATAAGCAAATCCCCCATAGGTGTAAAACGTTGATCCCAAATCTGTCATGGAGCTCACGAATTGGAAAAAAGGCTTAGGAAAGCTAAAGAGTGGTGGAATGGCATCTCATACATGCTTCTGTATGGAGAAAAGAGTGGAGGATGAAGAGGACAAAAAACTAGTTCACCTCACCTAGTCTAGCTTTTCTATTTGCCTTAAAACACTGAAAAAGCAGGGAATAAAGCAAAAAAAGTAGAAGGGTGCCTAGGAGGCCAGGAATAAAGCAGATTTGATTCCTTGGGATTTCCCATGCAATACATGAGTCAAATAAGGAAAGTTTTACCACTATGGATAGGTAACAGACAACTTGCACAAGGTGGGACACATGAACTAGGCTAATAAGACAGAAATAATTAAATTAATGTCGAAATGGGTAAACTATGGGTTGATTATTATAACACCCCCCCTTAAGCCTGACTTATGAGTAATATATTAGAAAATTATAGGGCCTAGAAACAAGGCTTAGTCACCCTTTACATACTGCATGTCCATTTAAAACAAGGAAAGAGGCAAAACCAACTTGGGAAAATCCTCCCTTAAACATGGGCTGTAAAACAAAATTGTAGAATCTTGTCTTCACTCATGCTTCACAACATGATCAGAAATCCCCAACAGTGATTTGAGATTGCTGAAGGTCTTCTCACAAAATTCTTTGGTGAAGATATCAGCTACTTGTTCTGAATATGAACAGAAGAGTAGGTGAATGGTGCCATCATGCATAAATTCTCTGATGTAGTGCATATGGATCTCAATGTGTCTGGTTCTCTGGTTTTGAACTGGATCTTTGCAGATTTGAATGGTACTTTGGTTATCATAGTAGATGGTATTTTAGTACTCTATTTCAAAGCCACACTCTCCAAGTAAACCCTGCAACCATAAACATTGAGTTGTTGCATTAACAACTCCTCTGTACTCTACTTCTGTAGATGAGAGTGCAATGGCACTCTGTTTCTTGCTTTACCAGCTGATTGGCCCTTCTACAAGCATGAACACATATCCTAATGTGGACTTCCTATCTGTGCTATCACCTGCTCAATCACTTTCAGTAAATCCAATCAAATCAAGATCAGATTTTGCTTTATAGAAGATCCCATGTGTCCTTGTTCCCTGAACAAAGTTAAGTATCCTTTTGGCTGCTTTCCAATGGATCTCTTGAGGCTGATCCATGAATATATAAGCCACACTTACTACATAACAAAGATCAGGTATAGT